>OY282643.1:46977276-47283414 GCA_958299015.1 Tetanocera ferruginea | reverse complement strand
TTTAACCAAAATATTAAAAAATAGAAAAACCGCGATATCTCGTAAACGGAGCGAGATAGGCCAAAAATAAGCAATTTTAACCAAAATATTAAAAAATAGAAAAACCGCGATATCTCGTAAACGGAGCGAGATAGGCCAAAAATAAGCAATTTTTACGGGTTTTTCTATATTTCGGGAAATTATATTTTCGAGAGGAATCGCACTGTACCAAAATATTAAAAAATAGAAAAACCGCGATATCTCGTAAACGGAGCGAGATAGGCCAAAAATAAGCAATTTTAACCAAAATATTAAAAAATAGAAAAACCGCGATATCTCGTAAACGGAGCGAGATAGGCCAAAAATAAGCAATTTTTACGGGTTTCCTAAGGGAAATTATATTTTCGAGAGGAATCGCACTGTACCAAAATATTAAAAAATAGAAAAACCGCGATATCTCGTAAACGGAGCGAGATAGGCCAAAAATAAGCAATTTTAACCAAAATATTAAAAAATAGAAAAACCGCGATATCTCGTAAACGGAGCGAGATAGGCCAAAAATAAGCAATTTTTACGGGTTTTCTATATTTTCGGGAAATTATATTTTCGAGAGGAATCGCACTGTACCAAAATATTAAAAAATAGAAAAACCGCGATATCTCGTAAACGGAGCGAGATAGGCCAAAAATAAGCAATTTTAACCAAAATATTAAAAAATAGAAAAACCGCGATATCTCGTAAACGGAGCGAGATAGGCCAAAAATAAGCAATTTTTACGGGTTTTTTATATTTCGGGAAATTATATTTTCGAGAGGAATCGCACTGTACCAAAATATTAAAAAATAGAAAACCGCGATATCTCGTAAACGGAGCGAGATAGGCCAAAAATAAGCAATTTTAACCAAAATATTAAAAAATAGAAAAACCGCGATATCTCGTAAACGGAGCGAGATAGGCCAAAAATAAGCAATTTTTACGGGTTCCTATTAGGGAAATTATATTTTCGAGAGGAATCGCACTGTACCAAAATATTAAAAAATAGAAAAACCGCGATATCTCGTAAACGGAGCGAGATAGGCCAAAAATAAGCAATTTTAACCAAAATATTAAAAAATAGAAAAACCGCGATATCTCGTAAACGGAGCGAGATAGGCCAAAAATAAGCAATTTTAACCAAAATATTAAAAAATAGAAAAACCGCGATATCTCGTAAACGGAGCGAGATAGGCCAAAAATAAGCAATTTTAACCAAAATATTAAAAAATAGAAAAACCGCGATATCTCGTAAACGGAGCGAGATAGGCCAAAAATAAGCAATTTTTACGGGTTCCTAAGGGAAATTATATTTTCGAGAGGAATCGCACTGTACCAAAATATTAAAAAATAGAAAAACCGCGATATCTCGTAAACGGAGCGAGATAGGCCAAAAATAAGCAATTTTAACCAAAATATTAAAAAATAGAAAAACCGCGATATCTCGTAAACGGAGCGAGATAGGCCAAAAATAAGCAATTTTAACCAAAATATTAAAAAATAGAAAACCGCGATATCTCGTAAACGGAGCGAGATAGGCCAAAAATAAGCAATTTTAACCAAAATATTAAAAAATAGAAAAACCGCGATATCTCGTAAACGGAGCGAGATAGGCCAAAAATAAGCAATTTTAACCAAAATATTAAAAAATAGAAAAACCGCGATATCTCGTAAACGGAGCGAGATAGGCCAAAAATAAGCAATTTTTACGGGTTCCTAAGGGAAATTATATTTTCGAGAGGAATCGCACTGTACCAAAATATTAAAAAATAGAAAAACCGCGATATCTCGTAAACGGAGAGAGATAGGCCAAAAATAAGCAATTTTAACCAAAATATTAAAAAATAGAAAAACCGCGATATCTCGTAAACGGAGCGAGATAGGCCAAAAATAAGCAATTTTTACGGATTCCTAAGGGAAATTATATTTTCGAGAGGAATCGCACTGTACCAAAATATTAAAAAATAGAAAAACCGCGATATCTCGTAAACGGAGCGAGATAGGCCAAAAATAAGCAATTTTAACCAAAATATTAAAAAATAGAAAAACCGCGATATCTCGTAAACGGAGCGAGATAGGCCAAAAATAAGCAATTTTTACGGGTTTTTATATTTTCGGGAAATTATATTTTCGAGAGGAATCGCACTGTACCAAAATATTAAAAAATAGAAAAACCGCGATATCTCGTAAACGGAGCGAGATAGGCCAAAAATAAGCAATTTTAACCAAAATATTAAAAAATAGAAAAACCGCGATATCTCGTAAACGGAGCGAGATAGGCCAAAAATAAGCAATTTTTACGGATTCCTAAGGGAAATTATATTTTCGAGAGGAATCGCACTGTACCAAAATATTAAAAAATAGAAAAACCGCGATATCTCGTAAACGGAGCGAGATAGGCCAAAAATAAGCAATTTTAACCAAAATATTAAAAAATAGAAAAACCGCGATATCTCGTAAACGGAGCGAGATAGGCCAAAAATAAGCAATTTTTACGGATTCCTAAGGGAAATTATATTTTCGAGAGGAATCGCACTGTACCAAAATATTAAAAAATAGAAAAACCGCGATATCTCGTAAACGGAGCGAGATAGGCCAAAAATAAGCAATTTTAACCAAAATATTAAAAAATAGAAAAACCGCGATATCTCGTAAACGGAGCGAGATAGGCCAAAAATAAGCAATTTTAACCAAAATATTAAAAAATAGAAAAACCGCGATATCTCGTAAACGGAGCGAGATAGGCCAAAAATAAGCAATTTTTACGGGTTTTTTATATTTCGGAAATTATATTTTCGAGAGGAATCGCACTGTACCAAAATATTAAAAAATAGAAAAACCGCGATATCTCGTAAACGGAGCGAGATAGGCCAAAAATAAGCAATTTTAACCAAAATATTAAAAAATAGAAAAACCGCGATATCTCGTAAACGGAGCGAGATAGGCCAAAAATAAGCAATTTTTACGGGTTCCTAAGGGAAATTATATTTTCGAGAGGAATCGCACTGTACCAAAATATTAAAAAATAGAAAAACCGCGATATCTCGTAAACGGAGCGAGATAGGCCAAAAATAAGCAATTTTAACCAAAATATTAAAAAATAGAAAAACCGCGATATCTCGTAAACGGAGCGAGATAGGCCAAAAATAAGCAATTTTTACGGGTTTTTTATATTTTCGGGAAATTATATTTTCGAGAGGAATCGCACTGTACCAAAATATTAAAAAATAGAAAAACCGCGATATCTCGTAAACGGAGCGAGATAGGCCAAAAATAAGCAATTTTAACCAAAATATTAAAAAATAGAAAAACCGCGATATCTCGTAAACGGAGCGAGATAGGCCAAAAATAAGCAATTTTTACGGGTTTTTTATATTTTCGGGAAATTATATTTTCGAGAGGAATCGCACTGTACCAAAATATTAAAAAATAGAAAAACCGCGATATCTCGTAAACGGAGCGAGATAGGCCAAAAATAAGCAATTTTAACCAAAATATTAAAAAATAGAAAAACCGCGATATCTCGTAAACGGAGCGAGATAGGCCAAAAATAAGCAATTTTAACCAAAATATTAAAAAATAGAAAAACCGCGATATCTCGTAAACGGAGCGAGATAGGCCAAAAATAAGCAATTTTAACCAAAATATTAAAAAATAGAAAAACCGCGATATCTCGTAAACGGAGCGAGATAGGCCAAAAATAAGCAATTTTAACCAAAATATTAAAAAATAGAAAAACCGCGATATCTCGTAAACGGAGCGAGATAGGCCAAAAATAAGCAATTTTAACCAAAATATTAAAAAATAGAAAAACCGCGATATCTCGTAAACGGAGCGAGATAGGCCAAAAATAAGCAATTTTTACGGATTCCTAAGGGAAATTATATTTTCGAGAGGAATCGCACTGTACCAAAATATTAAAAAATAGAAAAACCGCGATATCTCGTAAACGGAGCGAGATAGGCCAAAAATAAGCAATTTTTACGGGTTTTTTATATTTTCGGGAAATTATATTTTCGAGAGGAATCGCACTGTACCAAAATATTAAAAAATAGAAAAACCGCGATATCTCGTAAACGGAGCGAGATAGGCCAAAAATAAGCAATTTTAACCAAAATATTAAAAAATAGAAAAACCGCGATATCTCGTAAACGGAGCGAGATAGGCCAAAAATAAGCAATTTTTACGGATTCCTAAGGGAAATTATATTTTCGAGAGGAATCGCACTGTACCAAAATATTAAAAAATAGAAAAACCGCGATATCTCGTAAACGGAGCGAGATAGGCCAAAAATAAGCAATTTTAACCAAAATATTAAAAAATAGAAAAACCGCGATATCTCGTAAACGGAGCGAGATAGGCCAAAAATAAGCAATTTTTACGGGTTTTTTATATTTTCGGGAAATTATATTTTCGAGAGGAATCGCACTGTACCAAAATATTAAAAAATAGAAAAACCGCGATATCTCGTAAACGGAGCGAGATAGGCCAAAAATAAGCAATTTTAACCAAAATATTAAAAAATAGAAAAACCGCGATATCTCGTAAACGGAGCGAGATAGGCCAAAAATAAGCAATTTTTACGGATTCCTAAAGGAAATTATATTTTCGAGAGGAATCGCACTGTACCAAAATATTAAAAAATAGAAAAACCGCGATATCTCGTAAACGGAGCGAGATAGGCCAAAAATAAGCAATTTTAACCAAAATATTAAAAAATAGAAAAACCGCGATATCTCGTAAACGGAGCGAGATAGGCCAAAAATAAGCAATTTTTACGGGTTTTTTATATTTTCGGGAAATTATATTTTCGAGAGGAATCGCACTGTACCAAAATATTAAAAAATAGAAAAACCGCGATATCTCGTAAACGGAGCGAGATAGGCCAAAAATAAGCAATTTTTACGGGTTTTTTATATTTTCGGGAAATTATATTTTCGAGAGGAATCGCACTGTACCAAAATATTAAAAAATAGAAAAACCGCGATATCTCGTAAACGGAGCGAGATAGGCCAAAAATAAGCAATTTTAACCAAAATATTAAAAAATAGAAAAACCGCGATATCTCGTAAACGGAGCGAGATAGGCCAAAAATAAGCAATTTTTACGGGTTCCTAAGGGAAATTATATTTTCGAGAGGAATCGCACTGTACCAAAATATTAAAAAATAGAAAAACCGCGATATCTCGTAAACGGAGCGAGATAGGCCAAAAATAAGCAATTTTAACCAAAATATTAAAAAATAGAAAAACCGCGATATCTCGTAAACGGAGCGAGATAGGCCAAAAATAAGCAATTTTTACGGATTCCTAAGGGAAATTACATTTTCGAGAGGAATCGCACTGTACCAAAATATTAAAAAATAGAAAAACCGCGATATCTCGTAAACGGAGCGAGATAGGCCAAAAATAAGCAATTTTTACGGGTTTTTTATATTTTCGGGAAATTATATTTTCGAGAGGAATCGCACTGTACCAAAATATTAAAAAATAGAAAAACCGCGATATCTCGTAAACGGAGCGAGATAGGCCAAAAATAAGCAATTTTTACGGGTTTTTTATATTTTCGGGAAATTATATTTTCGAGAGGAATCGCACTGTACCAAAATATTAAAAAATAGAAAAACCGCGATATCTCGTAAACGGAGCGAGATAGGCCAAAAATAAGCAATTTTAACCAAAATATTAAAAAATAGAAAAACCGCGATATCTCGTAAACGGAGCGAGATAGCCCAAAAATAAGCAATTTTTACGGGTTCCTAAGGGAAATTATATTTTCGAGAGGAATCGCACTGTACCAAAATATTAAAAAATAGAAAAACCGCGATATCTCGTAAACGGAGCGAGATAGGCCAAAAATAAGCAATTTTAACCAAAATATTAAAAAATAGAAAAACCGCGATATCTCGTAAACGGAGCGAGATAGGCCAAAAATAAGCAATTTTTACGGATTCCTAAGGGAAATTATATTTTCGAGAGGAATCGCACTGTACCAAAATATTAAAAAATAGAAAAACCGCGATATCTCGTAAACGGAGCGAGATAGGCCAAAAATAAGCAATTTTTACGGATTCCTAAGGGAAATTATATTTTCGAGAGGAATCGCACTGTACCAAAATATTAAAAAATAGAAAAACCGCGATATCTCGTAAACGGAGCGAGATAGGCCAAAAATAAGCAATTTTAACCAAAATATTAAAAAATAGAAAAACCGCGATATCTCGTAAACGGAGCGAGATAGGCCAAAAATAAGCAATTTTTACGGGTTCCTAAGGGAAATTATATTTTCGAGAGGAATCGCACTGTACCAAAATATTAAAAAATAGAAAAACCGCGATATCTCGTAAACGGAGCGAGATAGGCCAAAAATAAGCAATTTTAACCAAAATATTAAAAAATAGAAAAACCGCGATATCTCGTAAACGGAGCGAGATAGGCCAAAAATAAGCAATTTTTACGGGTTCCTAAGGGAAATTATATTTTCGAGAGGAATCGCACTGTACCAAAATATTAAAAAATAGAAAAACCGCGATATCTCGTAAACGGAGCGAGATAGGCCAAAAATAAGCAATTTTAACCAAAATATTAAAAAATAGAAAAACCGCGATATCTCGTAAACGGAGCGAGATAGGCCAAAAATAAGCAATTTTTACGGGTTCCTAAGGGAAATTATATTTTCGAGAGGAATCGCACTGTACCAAAATATTAAAAAATAGAAAAACCGCGATATCTCGTAAACGGAGCGAGATAGGCCAAAAATAAGCAATTTTAACCAAAATATTAAAAAATAGAAAAACCGCGATATCTCGTAAACGGAGCGAGATAGGCCAAAAATAAGCAATTTTTACGGGTTCCTAAGGGAAATTATATTTTCGAGAGGAATCGCACTGTACCAAAATATTAAAAAATAGAAAAACCGCGATATCTCGTAAACGGAGCGAGATAGGCCAAAAATAAGCAATTTTAACCAAAATATTAAAAAATAGAAAAACCGCGATATCTCGTAAACGGAGCGAGATAGGCCAAAAATAAGCAATTTTTACGGGTTCCTAAGGGAAATTATATTTTCGAGAGGAATCGCACTGTACCAAAATATTAAAAAATAGAAAAACCGCGATATCTCGTAAACGGAGCGAGATAGGCCAAAAATAAGCAATTTTAACCAAAATATTAAAAAATAGAAAAACCGCGATATCTCGTAAACGGAGCGAGATAGGCCAAAAATAAGCAATTTTTACGGGTTCCTAAGGGAAATTATATTTTCGAGAGGAATCGCACTGTACCAAAATATTAAAAAATAGAAAAACCGCGATATCTCGTAAACGGAGCGAGATAGGCCAAAAATAAGCAATTTTAACCAAAATATTAAAAAATAGAAAAACCGCGATATCTCGTAAACGGAGCGAGATAGGCCAAAAATAAGCAATTTTTACGGATTCCTAAGGGAAATTATATTTTCGAGAGGAATCGCACTGTACCAAAATATTAAAAAATAGAAAAACCGCGATATCTCGTAAACGGAGCGAGATAGGCCAAAAATAAGCAATTTTAACCAAAACATTAAAAAATAGAAAAACCGCGATATCTCGTAAACGGAGCGAGATAGGCCAAAAATAAGCAATTTTTACGGGTTCCTATGGGAAATTATATTTTCGAGAGGAATCGCACTGTACCAAAATATTAAAAAATAGAAAAACCGCGATATCTCGTAAACGGAGCGAGATAGGCCAAAAATAAGCAATTTTAACCAAAACATTAAAAAATAGAAAAACCGCGATATCTCGTAAACGGAGCGAGATAGGCCAAAAATAAGCAATTTTTACGGATTCCTAAGGGAAATTATATTTTCGAGAGGAATCGCACTGTACCAAAATATTAAAAAATAGAAAAACCGCGATATCTCGTAAACGGAGCGATAGGCCAAAAATAAGCAATTTTAACCAAAACATTAAAAAATAGAAAAACCGCGATATCTCGTAAACGGAGCGAGATAGGCCAAAAATAAGCAATTTTTACGGGTTCCTATGGGAAATTATATTTTCGGGAGGAATCGCACTGTACCAAAATATTAAAAAATAGAAAAACCGCGATATCTCGTAAACGGAGCGAGATAGGCCAAAAATAAGCAATTTTAACCAAAACATTAAAAAATAGAAAAACCGCGATATCTCGTAAACGGAGCGAGATAGGCCAAAAATAAGCAATTTTTACGGATTCCTAAGGGAAATTATATTTTCGAGAGGAATCGCACTGTACCAAAAAATATAAAAAAACCGCGATATCTCGTAAACGGAGCGAGATAGGCCAAAAATAAGCAATTTTTACGGATTCCTAAGGGAAATTATATTTTCGAGAGGAATCGCACTGTACCAAAATATTAAAAAATAGAAAAACCGCGATATCTCGTAAACGGAGCGAGATAGGCCAAAAATAAGCAATTTTAACCAAAATATTAAAAAATAGAAAAACCGCGATATCTCGTAAACGGAGCGAGATAGGCCAAAAATAAGCAATTTTTACGGGTTCCTAAGGGAAATTATATTTTCGAGAGGAATCGCACTGTACCAAAATATTAAAAAATAGAAAAACCGCGATATCTCGTAAACGGAGCGAGATAGGCCAAAAATAAGCAATTTTAACCAAAATATTAATAAATAGAAAAACCGCGATATCTCGTAAACGGAGCGAGATAGGCCAAAAATAAGCAATTTTTACGGGTTTTTTATATTTTCGGGAAATTATATTTTCGAGAGGAATCGCACTGTACCAAAATATTAAAAAATAGAAAAACCGCGATATCTCGTAAACGGAGCGAGATAGGCCAAAAATAAGCAATTTTAACCAAAATATTAAAAAATAGAAAAACCGCGATATCTCGTAAACGGAGCGAGATAGGCCAAAAATAAGCGATTTTTACGGGTTCCTAAGGGAAATTATATTTTCGAGAGGAATCGCACTGTACCAAAATATTAAAAAATAGAAAAACCGCGATATCTCGTAAACGGAGCGAGATAGGCCAAAAATAAGCAATTTTTACGGGTTTTTTATATTTTCGGGAAATTATATTTTCGAGAGGAATCGCACTGTACCAAAATATTAAAAAATAGAAAAACCGCGATATCTCGTAAACGGAGCGAGATAGGCCAAAAATAAGCAATTTTTACGGGTTTTTTATATTTTCGGGAAATTATATTTTCGAGAGGAATCGCACTGTACCAAAATATTAAAAAATAGAAAAACCGCGATATCTCGTAAACGGAGCGAGATAGGCCAAAAATAAGCAATTTTAACCAAAATATTAAAAAATAGAAAAACCGCGATATCTCGTAAACGGAGCGAGATAGGCCAAAAATAAGCAATTTTAACCAAAACATTAAAAAATAGAAAAACCGCGATATCTCGTAAACGGAGCGAGATAGGCCAAAAATAAGCAATTTTTACGGGTTTTTTATATTTTCGGGAAATTATATTTTCGAGAGGAATCGCACTGTACCAAAATATTAAAAAATAGAAAAACCGCGATATCTCGTAAACGGAGCGGAGATAGGCCAAAAATAAGCAATTTTAACCAAAATATTAAAAAATAGAAAAACCGCGATATCTCGTAAACGGAGCGAGATAGGCCAAAAATAAGCAATTTTTACGGGTTTTTTATATTTTCGGGAAATTATATTTTCGAGAGGAATCGCACTGTACCAAAATATTAAAAAATAGAAAAACCGCGATATCTCGTAAACGGAGCGAGATAGGCCAAAAATAAGCAATTTTAACCAAAATATTAAAAAATAGAAAAACCGCGATATCTCGTAAACGGAGCGAGATAGGCCAAAAATAAGCAATTCTTACGGGTTTTTTATATTTTCGGGAAATTATATTTTCGAGAGGAATCGCACTGTACCAAAATATTAAAAAATAGAAAAACCGCGATATCTCGTAAACGGAGCGAGATAGGCCAAAAATAAGCAATTTTAACCAAAATATTAAAAAATAGAAAAACCGCGATATCTCGTAAACGGAGCGAGATAGGCCAAAAATAAGCAATTTTAACCAAAACATTAAAAAATAGAAAAACCGCGATATCTCGTAAACGGAGCGAGATAGGCCAAAAATAAGCAATTTTTACGGGTTCCTAAGGGAAATTATATTTTTCGAGAGGAATCGCACTGTACCAAAATATTAAAAAAATAGAAAAACCGCGATATCTCGTAAACGGAGCGAGATAGGCCAAAAATAAGCAATTTTTACGGATTCCTAAGGGAAATTATATTTTCGAGAGGAATCGCACTGTACCAAAATATTAAAAAATAGAAAAACCGCGATATCTCGTAAACGGAGCGAGATAGGCCAAAAATAAGCAATTTTTACGGGTTTTTTATATTTTCGGGAAATTATATTTTCGAGAGGAATCGCACTGTACCAAAATATTAAAAAATAGAAAAACCGCGATATCTCGTAAACGGAGCGAGATAGGCCAAAAATAAGCAATTTTTACCAAAATATTAAAAAATAGAAAAACCGCGATATCTCGTAAACGGAGCGAGATAGGCCAAAAATAAGCAATTTTAACCAAAACATTAAAAAATAGAAAAACCGCGATATCTCGTAAACGGAGCGAGATAGGCCAAAAATAAGCAATTTTTACGGGTTCCTATGGGAAATTATATTTTCGAGAGGAATCGCACTGTACCAAAATATTAAAAAATAGAAAAACCGCGATATCTCGTAAACGGAGCGAGATAGGCCAAAAATAAGCAATTTTTACGGGTTTTTTATATTTTCGGGAAATTATATTTTCGAGAGGAATCGCACTGTACCAAAATATTAAAAAATAGAAAAACCGCGATATCTCGTAAACGGAGCGAGATAGGCCAAAAATAAGCAATTTTAACCAAAACATTAAAAAATAGAAAAACCGCGATATCTCGTAAACGGAGCGAGATAGGCCAAAAATAAGCAATTTTTACGGATTCCTAAGGGAAATTATATTTTCGAGAGGAATCGCACTGTACCAAAATATTAAAAAATAGAAAAACCGCGATATCTCGTAAACGGAGCGAGATAGGCCAAAAATAAGCAATTTTTACGGATTCCTAAGGGAAATTATATTTTCGAGAGGAATCGCACTGTACCAAAATATTAAAAAATAGAAAAACCGCGATATCTCGTAAACGGAGCGAGATAGGCCAAAAATAAGCAATTTTAACCAAAACATTAATAAAAACTTTTTAACAAAAAAAAAAACCTACTTCAAAATCACTAGAAAGTAAAAAATAATTTTAAATTACTTTTACTATTTATTTCTTGGTCAAATTTGTATTTTTATAATAAATATATTTATTTTTTTATGATAATAAAAGCTTCGAAGTCGGCGCTAATATAATCAGATTTTTTGTGCAGCTGCAACACACATATAGCATTTTAATTAAGATTTAAGAAAAATTAAGATTACAAATTAAAACAGCGTCACCCAAGCAGGATATTTACAAATAAAAAAGTCTTAAATAGAGTAGGGATGGCGAAAAAATCATGAGTTTACGTCAATGATTAGCGCTGACTAGAAGCTTTTATTATCATAAAAAAATAAATATATTTATTATAAAAATACAAATTTGACCAAGAAATAAATAGTAAAAGTAATTTAAAATTATTTTTTACTTTCTAGTGATTTTGAAGTAGGTTTTTTTTTTTGTTAAAAAGTTTTTATTTCTTTCTTTTTAGAGAAAATGATATATATTAAAAAAGTGTATAAATTAATTAAACACCAATTATTTATGCTCATAATATGAAAAATGCTTTTCTGTCGTTTCTTATTCTGGTCTTTGTCAGTATGTTTATCAGTACCTACTCTTGTATTTTTATCACTACCCCAATGTCAATATTGACTGAAATATAGTGTGTTTATAATATTGACACGCCTCTTTGTCGAGAATATCACACTCTTTGTCATAGTGTTTTCAATAGTTCTACCCATTCTAACAATTAATTTTACCACCCTTAAGTCAATATGATACAGTTTTTTACACACTGCCACACCCCTTAGTCGAATAACGCCCAATTCTTCGGTAGTAATTTGTAATAATTGTGCCTACGTCTGTACTTTTTCAGTTAGTAGTGTCAGTATTCGATTAAGTGTTTTCTAATATTGCCACACCCCTTTGTTGAATGACGCCCACTTTATTCACAATAACTTGTTATAAGTGTGCCTACCTCTATACTAAATATGAGTACTCTAGTGTCAATATTATTCGCGATACAGTGTATTTTATATATTGCCACACCCCTTTATCAAACAAGGTCCACTGTATTGAAATTAATTGTTTTATAACTGTGCCTACCCTTGTAGTTAACTTTAGTACTCTAGTGTCAATATTATTCGAGATACAGAGTTTTTCTAATATTGCCACACCTCTTTGTCGACTAACGCCCACTTAATTGACTGTAATTTTTTACGTACCCTTGCATTTTTTCTGTGAATTTTATTAACTCTAGTACTCTAGTGTCAATATTTACTAAAATACAGTGTTTTCTTACAGTGACACGCCCTTATCGAATACCGCCCACATTACTGACAGTAATTTGTTATATTTGTACCTACCTTTGTACTAAATTTTAGTATCGTAGTGTCAATAGTAATCGAGATACAGTGTTTTTTTAAATATTGCCACTCCCCTTCTCGATTAACGCCCATTTTTTTTTTACAAAAATTTGTAGTAATTTTTCCTACCGTTGTAATAAATTTCTGTACCCTAGTATCAATATTATTCAAGACACAGTAATTCTCTTATATTGCCACACCCCTTAGTCGAATTACGCCCACTTTTTTTATACTAATTTCCAATAATTGTACCTACCTCTGTACTTAATTTCAGTACTCTAGTGTCAATTTTCTTCGAGATACAGAGTTTTTACAATATTGCCACACCCTTTTTTAGAATTACGCCCACTTAAGTGATCGTCATTTTTAATATTTGTGCTTGCCCTTGTAATTTTACTGTAAATTTTAGTAACGTAGTGTCAATATTTACTGAGATACAGTGTTTTTCTTATAGAGACACGCCCCTTTTCCGAATACCGCCCCCTTTCATAAACGGGCACCTCCGCGTTGATAATCTCTATATGGTGACAAAAAATTACGGCAATCGGGCAAGTACTTTAGGAGTAATCGATGTACATACATTCACAAAAAAAAAAAAAAAAAAAAAAAAAAAAAAAAAAAAAAAACAGAGAAACCAACCAACTTGAGAACCTCCTCCTTTTTGAAGTCGGTTAAAAAATAGAAAAACCGCGATATCTCGTAAACGGAGCGAGATAGGCCAAAAATAAGCAATTTTTACGGATTCCTAAGGGAAATTATATTTTCGAGAGGAATCGCACTGTACCAAAATATTAAAAAATAGAAAAACCGCGATATCTCGTAAACGGAGCGAGATAGGCCAAAAATAAGCAATTTTTACGGGTTTTTTATATTTTCGGGAAATTATATTTTCGAGAGGAATCGCACTGTACCAAAATATTAAAAAATAGAAAAACCGCGATATCTCGTAAACGGAGCGAGATAGGCCAAAAATAAGCAATTTTTACGGGTTCCTAAGGGAAATTATATTTTCGAGAGGAATCGCACTGTACCAAAATATTAAAAAATAGAAAAACCGCGATATCTCGTAAACGGAGCGAGATAGGCCAAAAATAAGCAATTTTAACCAAAATATTAAAAAATAGAAAAACCGCGATATCTCGTAAACGGAGCGAGATAGGCCAAAAATAAGCAATTTTTACGGGCTCCTAAGGGAAATTATATTTTCGAGAGGAATCGCACTGTACCAAAATATTAAAAAATAGAAAAACCGCGATATCTCGTAAACGGAGCGAGATAGGCCAAAAATAAGCAATTTTTACGGATTCCTAAGGGAAATTATATTTTCGAGAGGAATCGCACTGTACCAAAATATTAAAAAATAGAAAAACCGCGATATCTCGTAAACGGAGCGAGATAGGCCAAAAATAAGCAATTTTAACCAAAATATTAAAAAATAGAAAAACCGCGATATCTCGTAAACGGAGCGAGATAGGCCAAAAATAAGCAATTTTTACGGGTTCCTAAGGGAAATTATATTTTCGAGAGGAATCGCACTGTACCAAAATATTAAAAAATAGAAAAACCGCGATATCTCGTAAACGGAGCGAGATAGGCCAAAAATAAGCAATTTTTACGGGTTTATTATATTTTCGGGAAATTATATTTTCGAGAGGAATCGCACTGTACCAAAATATTAAAAAATAGAAAAACCGCGATATCTCGTAAACGGAGCGAGATAGGCCAAAAATAAGCAATTTTTACGGGTTCCTAAGGGAAATTATATTTTCGAGAGGAATCGCACTGTACCAAAATATTAAAAAATAGAAAAACCGCGATATCTCGTAAACGGAGCGAGATAGGCCAAAAATAAGCAATTTTAACCAAAATATTAAAAAATAGAAAAACCGCGATATCTCGTAAACGGAGCGAGATAGGCCAAAAATAAGCAATTTTTACGGGTTCCTAAGGGAAATTATATTTTCGAGAGGAATCGCACTGTACCAAAATATTAAAAAATAGAAAAACCGCGATATCTCGTAAACGGAGCGAGATAGGCCAAAAATAAGCAATTTTTACGGATTCCTAAGGGAAATTATATTTTCGAGAGGAATCGCACTGTACCAAAATATTAAAAAATAGAAAAACCGCGATATCTCGTAAACGGAGCGAGATAGGCCAAAAATAAGCAATTTTAACCAAAATATTAAAAAATAGAAAAACCGCGATATCTCGTAAACGGAGCGAGATAGGCCAAAAATAAGCAATTTTTACGGGTTCCTAAGGGAAATTATATTTTCGAGAGGAATCGCACTGTACCAAAATATTAAAAAATAGAAAAACCGCGATATCTCGTAAACGGAGCGAGATAGGCCAAAAATAAGCAATTTTTACGGATTCCTAAGGGAAATTATATTTTCGAGAGGAATCGCACTGTACCAAAATATTAAAAAATAGAAAAACCGCGATATCTCGTAAACGGAGCGAGATAGGCCAAAAATAAGCAATTTTAACCAAAATATTAAAAAATAGAAAAACCGCGATATCTCGTAAACGGAGCGAGATAGGCCAAAAATAAGCAATTTTTACGGGTTCCTAAGGGAAATTATATTTTCGAGAGGAATCGCACTGTACCAAAATATTAAAAAATAGAAAAACCGCGATATCTCGTAAACGGAGCGAGATAGGCCAAAAATAAGCAATTTTTACGGGTTTTTTATATTTTCGGGAAATTATATTTTCGAGAGGAATCGCACTGTACCAAAATATTAAAAAATAGAAAAACCGCGATATCTCGTAAACGGAGCGAGATAGGCCAAAAATAAGCAATTTTAACCAAAATATTAAAAAATAGAAAAACCGCGATATCTCGTAAACGGAGCGAGATAGGCCAAAAATAAGCAATTTTTACGGGTTCCTAAGGGAAATTATATTTTCGAGAGGAATCGCACTGTACCAAAATATTAAAAAATAGAAAAACCGCGATATCTCGTAAACGGAGCGAGATAGGCCAAAAATAAGCAATTTTTACGGATTCCTAAGGGAAATTATATTTTCGAGAGGAATCGCACTGTACCAAAATATTAAAAAATAGAAAAACCGCGATATCTCGTAAACGGAGCGAGATAGGCCAAAAATAAGCAATTTTAACCAAAACATTAAAAAATAGAAAAACCGCGATATCTCGTAAACGGAGCGAGATAGGCCAAAAATAAGCAATTTTTACGAATTCCTAAGGGAAATTATATTTTCGAGAGGAATCGCACTGTACCAAAATATTAAAAAATATAAAAACCGCGATATCTCGTAAACGGAGCGAGATAGGCCAAAAATAAGCAATTTTAACCAAAATATTAAAAAATAGAAAAACCGCGATATCTCGTAAACGGAGCGAGATAGGCCAAAAATAAGCAATTTTTACGGATTCCTAAGGGAAATTATATTTTCGAGAGGAATCGCACTGTACCAAAATATTAAAAAATAGAAAAACCGCGATATCTCGTAAACGGAGCGAGATAGGCCAAAAATAAGCAATTTTAAACTAAATATTAAAAAATAGAAAAACCGCGATATCTCGTAAACGGAGCGAGATAGGCCAAAAATAAGCAATTTTTACGAATTTCTAAGAGAAATTATATTTTCGAGAGGAATCGCACTGTACCAAAATATTAAAAAATAGAAAAACCGCGATATCTCGTAAACGGAGCGAGATAGGCCAAAAATAAGCAATTTTTACGGGTTTTTTATATTTTCGGGAAATTATATTTTCGAGAGGAATCGCACTGTACCAAAATATTAAAAAATAGAAAAACCGCGATATCTCGTAAACGGAGCGAGATAGGCCAAAAATAAGCAATTTTAACCAAAATATTAAAAAATAGAAAAACCGCGATATCTCGTAAACGGAGCGAGATAGGCCAAAAATAAGCAATTTTAACCAAAATATTAAAAAATAGAAAAACCGCGATATCTCGTAAACGGAGCGAGATAGGCCAAAAATAAGCAATTTTTACGGATTCCTAAGGGAAATTATATTTTCGAGAGGAATCGCACTGTACCAAAATATTAAAAAATAGAAAAACCGCGATATCTCGTAAACGGAGCGAGATAGGCCAAAAATAAGCAATTTTTACGGATTCCTAAGGGAAATTATATTTTCGAGAGGAATCGCACTGTACCAAAATATTAAAAAATAGAAAAACCGCGATATCTCGTAAACGGAGCGAGATAGGCCAAAAATAAGCAATTTTAACCAAAATATTAAAAAATAGAAAAACCGCGATATCTCGTAAACGGAGCGAGATAGGCCAAAAATAAGCAATTTTAACCAAAATATTAAAAAATAGAAAAACCGCGATATCTCGTAAACGTAGCGAGATAGGCCAAAAATAAGCAATTTTTACGGCTTCCAAAGGGAAATTATATTTTCAAGAGGAATCGCACTGTACCAAAATATTAAAAAATAGAAAAACCGCGATATCTCGTAAACGGAGCGAGATAGGCCAAAAATAAGCAATTTTAACCAAAATATTAAAAAATAGAAAAACCGCGATATCTCGTAAACGGAGCGAGATAGGCCAAAAATAAGCAGTTTTAACCAAAATATTAATAAATAGAAAAACCGCGATATCTCGTAAACGGAGCGAGATAGGCCAAAAATAAGCAATTTTAACCAAAATATTAATATATAGAAAAACCGCGATATCTCGTAAACGGAGCGAGATAGGCCAAAAATAAGCAATTTTTACGGATTCCTAAGGGAAATTATATTTTCGAGAGGAATCGCACTGTACCAAAATATTAAAAAATAGAAAAACCGCGATATCTCGTAAACGGAGCGAGATAGGCCAAAAATAAGCAATTTTTACGGCTTCCAAAGGGAAATTATATTTTCAAGAGGAATCGCACTGTACCAAAATATTAAAAAATAGAAAAACCGCGATATCTCGTAAACGGAGCGAGATAGGCCAAAAATAAGCAATTTTTACGGATTCCTAAGGGAAATTATATTTTCGAGAGGAATCGCACTGTACCAAAATATTAAAAAATAGAAAAACCGCGATATCTCGTAAACGGAGCGAGATAGGCCAAAAATAAGCAATTTTTACGGATTCCTAAGGGAAATTATATTTTCGAGAGGAATCGCACTGTACCAAAATATTAAAAAATAGAAAAACCGCGATATCTCGTAAACGGAGCGAGATAGGCCAAAAATAAGCAATTTTTACGGATTCCTAAGGGAAATTATATTTTCGAGAGGAATCGCACTGTACCAAAATATTAAAAAATAGAAAAACCGCGATATCTCGTAAACGGAGCGAGATAGGCCAAAAATAAGCAATTTTAACCAAAATATTAAAAAATAGAAAAACCGCGATATCTCGTAAACGGAGCGAGATAGGCCAAAAATAAGCAGTTTTAACCAAAATATTAATAAATAGAAAAACCGCGATATCTCGTAAACGGAGCGAGATAGGCCAAAAATAAGCAATTTTAACCAAAATATTAATATATAGAAAAACCGCGATATCTCGTAAACGGAGCGAGATAGGCCAAAAATAAGCAATTTTTACGGATTCCTAAGGGAAATTATATTTTCGAGAGGAATCGCACTGTACCAAAATATTAAAAAATAGAAAAACCGCGATATCTCGTAAACGGAGCGAGATAGGCCAAAAATAAGCAATTTTAACCAAAATATTAAAAAATAGAAAAACCGCGATATCTCGTAAACGGAGCGAGATAGGCCAAAAATAACCAATTTTTACGGGTTCCTAAGGGAAATTATATTTTCGAGAGGAATCGCACTGTACCAAAATATTAAAAAATAGAAAAACCGCGATATCTCGTAAACGGAGCGAGATAGGCCAAAAATAAGCAATTTTTACGGGTTCCTAAGGGAAATTATATTTTCGAGAGGAATCGCACTGTACCAAAATATTAAAAAATAGAAAAACCGCGATATCTCGTAAACGGAGCGAGATAGGCCAAAAATAAGCAAATTTAACCAAAATATTAATAAATAGAAAAACCGCGATATCTCGTAAACGGAGCGAGATAGGCCAAAAATAAGCAATTTTAACCAAAATATTTAAAAAATAGAAAAACCGCGATATCTCGTAAACGGAGCGAGATAGGCCAAAAATTAGCAATTTTTACGGGTTCCTAAGGGAAATTATATTTTCGAGAGGAATCGCACTGTACCAAAATATTAAAAAATAGAAAAACCGCGATATCTCGTAAACGGAGCGAGATAGGCCAAAAATAAGCAATTTTAACCAAAATATTAAAAAATAGAAAAACCGCGATATCTCGTAAACTTAGCGAGATAGGCCAAAAATAAGCAATTTTAACCAAAATATTAAAAAATAGAAAAACGAGAGGAATCGCACTGTACCAAAATATTAAAAAATAGAAAAACCGCGATATCTCGTAAACGGAGCGAGATAGGCCAAAAATAAGCAATTTTAACCAAAATATTAAAAAATAGAAAAACCGCGATATCTCGTAAACGGAGCGAGATAGGCCAAAAATAAGCAATTTTTACGGGTTCCTAAGGGAAATTATATTTTCGAGAGGAATCGCACTGTACCAAAATATTAAAAAATAGAAACACCCCGCGATATCTCGTAAACGGAGCGAGATAGGCCAAAAATAAGCAATTTTTACGGGTTCCTAAGGGAAATTATATTTTCGAGAGGAATCGCACTGTACCAAAATATTAAAAAATAGAAAAACCGCGATATCTCGTAAACGGAGCGAGATAGGCCAAAAATAAGCAAATTTAACCAAAATATTAATAAATAGAAAAACCGCGATATCTCGTAAACGGAGCGAGATAGGCCAAAAATAAGCAATTTTAACCAAAATATTAAAAAATAGAAAAACCGCGATATCTCGTAAACGGAGCGAGATAGGCCAAAAATAAGCAATTTTTACGGGTTCCTAAGGGAAATTATATTTTCGAGAGGAATCGCACTGTACCAAAATATTAAAAAATAGAAAAACCGCGATATCTCGTAAACGGAGCGAGATAGGCCAAAAATAAGCAATTTTTACAGGTTCCTAAGGGAAATTATATTTTCGAGAGGAATCGCACTGTACCAAAATATTAAAAAATAGAAAAACCGCGATATCTCGTAAACGGAGCGAGATAGGCCAAAAATAAGCAAATTTAACCAAAATATTAATAAATAGAAAAACCGCGATATCTCGTAAACGGAGCGAGATAGGCCAAAAATAAGCAATTTTTACGGGTTCCTAAGGGAAATTATATTTTCGAGAGGAATCGCACTGTACCAAAATATTAAAAAATAGAAACACCCCGCGATATCTCGTAAACGGAGCGAGATAGGCCAAAAATAAGCAATTTTTACGGGTTCCTAAGGGAAATTATATTTTCGAGAGGAATCGCACTGTACCAAAATATTAAAAAATAGAAACACCCCGCGATATCTCGTAAACGGAGCGAGATAGGCCAAAAATAAGAAATTTTTACGTGTTCCTAAGGGAAATTATATTTTCGAGAGGAATCGCACTGTACCAAAATATTAAAAAATAGAAAAACCGCGATATCTCGTAAACGGAGCGAGATAGGCCAAAAATAAGCAATTTTAACCAAAATATTAAAAAATAGAAAAACCACGATATCTCGTAAACGGAGCGAGATAGGCCAAAAATAAGCAATTTTAACCAAAATATTAAAAAATAGAAAAACCGCGATATCTCGTAAACGGAGCGAGATAGGCCAAAAATAAGCAATTTTTACGGGTTCCTAAGGGAAATTATATTTTCGAGAGGAATCGCACTGTACCATTGGATGAAAATTATCCAAAAGAGCAAATGTGAACATTAAGGTGCCTTGAAAAAAAAAGTTTCATTTGTACCCATCCTAAAATGAACCTTGATGTATTTTATGATGATTCCCAAAATATTTTGGCTATGCCGAAATCCGTCAGTGAGCTAAACCATTTTGAAAAAACCTCCATAAATCATGTTTTCCGCATTTATACTGGCTAGTGTAATAGATGTAAATAAATAAACTGTCTCAAATTATAGGCCTGAAAAAGTTCGTTCAATCTGCATCAAAAATTTGAAAATATTTGCAATTGGGTTAAAAATAATGATGTTTTCGTGCATTTTTTTTAAAACATTTTCACAAAAATTCAAATACCTTTATTATTTCTTATACGATCGCCGTTATCAAGATATCGTTGGAAAGGTATGCACGGCTGTCATATATTTTGGACATTTTTCATTGTTTGATAAAGTGTGGCTCTTATTTTATTTCTCCATTTGTGTGCAGTTTACCTGAAAATAAAATTTTCAAAATCCAATACACTGTATTTTTTTTATTTCAAGCGTTTGTTTCAATGAGAATTTTTGAAAATCATCTAAAAAAATTAAGAAAAAAATCATGAAAAACATCATTATCTTTAATCCAATTGCAAATTTATACAAATTTTTGATGCAGATTGAAAGAACTTTTTCAGGCCTACAATTTGAGACAGTTCATTAATTTACATCTATTACACTAGCCAGTATAAATGCGGAAAACATGATTTATGGAGGTTTTTATAGTACCACGATACTGAAAAAATAGTCAAGGACACTTCACCAGTATGACAGCTAGTTTGACAGTTATCCTCATCGTAAGTTCTATACCTCTAAAAAAACATTTTATAGTCTCATTTATTAATACACTAGATCGGATCAAAAATAAAAGTTTGCATGCCCGTGACATCCGCCACGGGTACACGCTAAAATGGGGTGCAAAATTTGATAAAAGAACTTTTCACCACACAGTTTTTGATTTTTTTTAATAGTAAGAACACTTTAATGACTGCGGTTCTATGTTTTGAATATAAAGAGGGTGCAAAAGTGAATGCAAATATTTTTTACTTCGTTTTTGTTAAAACTTTAACTTTGAAACTATGAAATTTGTTTCAATATAAACAAACACTCATACTAAAACCTAAGTCAATTCGGAACATAATTTGTCATTGGTTAGGGGTGCAATTGCCAAATAAATGCAATTCAAGTTTTCATGACAGTAAGATAGAGTACCTACAAAAAGAAAAATGTTATATTATAATGTTACATTCTTTTTTTATTCCATAAAATTTTATAAAAATCGTGTTTTTGCTTCTTATATTCAGGTTAAGAAGTGTTCAAACTTACTCGTATAGTATACATTTCTGTTGCCATTATTTTTCGCATTTTTGCAAATCTGCATGATTTTCAGAGTATGATGAATGGAGGCGTCAGTTATTTTGCAAGCAATACATTTCTCCATAACTTTTCAGAAAAAAAGTGCTCATGTCATAAATGTCAAGAATAAAAATATGCATTATGATTTTGTGATAACTAAGTTCTGAGATAATACATCATAAAACAAACCTTATTTACAGCTCTTAATCTGCTAGAACATAATTTTTAAAAGTAATATGTTTTTGGGTATCCTGTTACATGAAATAATTTAAAAATCAATACTCAACTAATTCCACGATTAAAAAATTTCTAAAAAAATTACATTATGATTTAAGTTTATTTAATTTTTTATAAAAATGAAATAAATGGCGTTTTATAACAATTTTAAGGCGTTCTGACGTTTTTTTTTTATTTTGAAGATGTCTATTAAAAGCTCTAAGATGGTTTTCTGACTCCTTAACTTTACTAAAGTAATCATTATTATGATTAAATCAACCAACAAAAACTGTCAAAAATACAGTTTTTAACAGAAGATGCACAGTTCCTTAAAAATTATTCTAATTATTTAAATTAAATTTTGTGCGCAGTCACCGAATGTGAAGAATCGACAGATTACTTGTAATTGTCAGCTCTTTTTAGGTCATTCATGACTCTTGAATCATGAGACTAATGAGTATGAAACAAATTTCTGATAATAATTTGGTATCACTGTAATAGATTGATACTGTGATATTAATAGTCGAGGATAGGGCAGTCAAATCTTACAGACCTCAGTTTTGTCCATCAAAGTCGAAGCTGAGATGAATATAGAATACTATAAAAAAGTTGATAAAATTAGGAAAAAAGTTTATAAATGAATTTTAATACTTTATTTTAATTTTCACTTAACTTTTATATAGAAGACATGGATTGATTTCGAATAAAAATTTTACTTTATGGTTATTCAGGGTTAATGAGGAAAAATTTGCCAACGGTTTGCTTCCAGGTCCTGTTTTTTCTTCAATTATGCACAATTTTTCGTAAAATTTTCACAATTTTCTATAAAAACTAGCTTAAGTTCTATAAACTGATATGTGTGGTTTACTGATAGTTAATTGTTTTCGCATAACTTATAAGCCCTTATAAGCTTTTTTTTCTAAATCTTTTCTAAAATATGTAATTTTTGTAGAGAGTGATTCAAAAATATGTAGTCGGATTCATCGACAATTATTGTAAAATTAAAACAGATATAGTGAAAAATTTTATTCAAAATAGATCTTTGGGGATTTACTCACTGTTGCAAATCAAAATTTTGCGTAAATAAAACATTTTTTAAAAATTCCTTGATTGCGGAAAATCCTGCTTTAAAAAACTTAAGATTTACTTCAAATTAAAATATTAAACTTTATTTGCACTTTAACAAACTAATCATAACAGTAAACTATTATTTCAAAACATTATATTAATTTCCTGGTATTTTTTAAACATTACTCTTTTTGAGGTTTACTATAACCTTCTTAAGGGGTGCACAATTTATTTTCCGCCCCGGGTGCCATCAACCTTAGCTACGCCACTGTGTGTATGAATACACTGAGGCCATGCATGATTGCTTGTAGCTTTTGTACCAGCACACATGATCAGTTAGCAAAAAATTCATGTAACTAGTTCTTTTAAGTTTTTTTTTTATTTTAAAATTTTTTGCTCATGTCTTCCAAATATTTTGTGGTTTGTATTGCCCTTCATAAACATTCCACCAATAATTTCCGAAGTAACTTATACGACCTAAATCGAATAATAAAAACAATAACAAAACAAACAACGCAACTAAACGTTATCCTATTCCTGTTAATCTAATAAACCGTTTCGACATTCTTCCTTGATGACCGTATCTATGTCTCAAAAAAGAAAACAGGCTTTTAAAAATCACTCTACGGCATTTAACGCTAAACATTGATCGGCTTTTAACTATTAAAGCAAGACACATAATATCTGTGTTAAACACGCTTTTGTGTTGCTTATGTAAATAATAGAAATTCGCATGTTAAAAAACACACCTATTTTCACTCTTTGACATAGCACTAAATAGAAAAAAAAAGGAAATGCCAAACGAAGACACTCGACAACATCAGCAAACACACATTGCCACACACAATCTAATAGAAACGACATTCAAATAAACGCTAAAACTCCCCAAAAGTCAAACATAAAAGCATAAAAGCACGTTTACACGAAGCTATAAGCAGGCAGCATTCAAGTTACAGAGTTACTCAGAGGTATTTTATATGTTAAACAAGTTTAATCCTTTGAGAGCTCTACGCGGCATATGTGCGCTACACATTTGTGTTAGTGCGTGTGAGTGTTGGTGTGTGTGCTTATTTGAATGTGTGCATGTTTTAAGAGTGTGTAAGTTGAGCTCTTTGGCAGGTTAGTGGCAAGGTCTTGGCTAATAGATGAGCCAACCCTGTTGATTGTTGGGTACTAAATGCCAACATTTAATATGCACAAAGGTAGACAGACCAACACACGCACACACATACACAGGCACTCATACACATAAGCATAAGTTTACCACTTACGCATCCAACAGCTACAACAAAAACAAAAGCAGCCCTACAACTCCAACTTGTTAGCCTCCGGAACACCCGCTGGGAGCTAACCGTAGGTCATCCAGCAAGCCAGCCAGTCTGCTTAACCGGCAACACATACTTACTTACAAGCGGATGTGTTTGGCTCTATGTGTTTTTGTTATCTAAAACGGATATCCGGCAACAATTATGCGTCTCATCAGAGCAGAGCAACGTGTGCTATAAACGCTGCCGCTAAGTATGCAAGATAAAACTTCCGCATGAGCTTAACAAAAATCTAAAATTTATTAAGAGTGTGTGCGTGCTTGTGTTGCATATGTGTGTGTTTTTATTTTATTTTTTTTTTCTTTTTTTCTTTTTAACTATAGTTTGTGGCTGCTCCAACGTTAGGCAGCTAACAACAACTCTACTCGTACAACTAACCGTTTTTATTCATCCGCAAATTTATTGCCACAAATTATTAAAATATTAATAATGCTTCGATGCACATTTTGGCTCAAATCGCGTGGCATAGTTCAAAGTAAAGCGTGACTCCAAATATGCCGCTACTCCGTCTGCGTTGTGTCTGTGTGTGTGTGGCTTTGACTGTGCTGGTATTTTCATGCAAATATTATACAAATACACGTGTTGCGCCGCTTGATATTTGTTGTTTGTATTAATAACTGTTGTTATGGCACAACGGGAGACCAGAAAAGACCAGAAGTTTGGCAAGCTCTGTGCTTAGACAGCACCACAATTCATCGCGCCCATCATACATATACATACATATGTCGCACTTTGCATGCATATTTGTGTACATATTTTAAATGGATATCGGGGGCGATGTTTGGTAATCGGCACAGTGGAGACAGCCCTACAAAGGATGACACAAAATTATAAAATGTAAAAAAACTAAAGCGCTGATTATAATAGACGAAACGGAACGTAGGCAAGTGTCAGCGTAGCGGGATGAAACGCTTTCAAACGAAGTGACGATTATAATAGAAACGGAATAAATCGTTAAAATGGTCAAATAAACATTAGCAAACATTAAAAAACATCAATCTTCCTTTCTTTTAACTTCATTTCCAAAAATTGTGTTCAAAATATATATGAATTATTTATAAAAAAGAGGCGTCAGAAAATGAAATCAAAAAATATTTTTTTAAGCATTTGTCAAAAAGCATTTGTTTATTCTCGACGGAACGGAACGCAACGCAAAAATCAAAAATCTATAGATCTCAACGTCGCGTGCCGTTCCATTCCGTCTTATTATAAACGCTCACATAAAAAGTTCGTGTAATAGATAGCAACGTGACATTTCTCAACGTTCTACAACGTTCCGTTTCGTCTATTATAATCAGCGCTTAATACATTTTTGTGAGTTAAAATAAAAGCACTCTCAAAAAAATTCGAAAAAAACTGTCTGTAATCAAGCTCAATTTAATAACTAATCAGAACTGTTGGTGAAGCTCTGCATAGGCTGAGAATTAAAAATACTTTGTTTAATATTTAACATATGTCACTCTTTAACTAGAGAAATTTATTTAGAAGAAACTTAAAATGGGAACACAACTTCATCGCCTCAGATACACGAAAGCACTGAATGATTAAACTGCAAAGCATGCATAGGACCTGCACAAAAAAAGGCATAAGTAATTTTACTTAAGCCAGAATAGTTTGAAAAATTTGTATGCAGCTAAATAAAACTTTTATAGTTCTACAAAAAAACGTAGTGAATTTTTGCCTAAATTTCAGAGCAAAAAAAACTAGGGCAAAACTAAGCTTTATTGCAGTTTAACTTGGGCACAAAAGTCAATATGAAATCATCTAAATAACTTAGGTATTTTTGTTAAAATAAATTTTCGATGAAAATTTTGGATTTTCCTCAGAAAAAAAAAACGAAGGTTTGTAAAAGATTTTGAAAGTTAATTTGGTAAATAAACTGGAATAGAAAAAATAAAATTTTTTTATCATACACAAATTTTAGATACTTAATTTTACATAGGTTTTTTCCCGTATTAAATATCAATTACCTGCAGTGAACATGGGAGACGTTCTATTATATAATTTTTATATCGAAAACATGCTCAAAGAGTAGAGCAAACATTTATGAGAAATAGTAAGGGTCTTTTTATTCCACCCGAGATGAGAACAAGTTACATTAGAACCCAACAAAAGTGGTTTCTCTAGATATTCCGTAAGTCCCCTCAAGGTAATTTTGCAGTTATTTACAACTCAAACCATTTTGAAAAATTTTTTGTGCAACTTAAGAACATTTGAAAACTTTTTTTAGATTTTTTTGCTTTTCCTCTTCACATTGTTTTGGTGTCACATAGAGCAAGCCATACGCCAATTCGTAAACAAATGTATTAATGGTCTGAGCTACCCACTGACCTCTAATCTGTGGATATGAATAAAGTCCGGAACGTTCTTTTTGAGCCACTCTTTAGTCGATTTCGCCCTATGGGTCGAAGCAAAATCTTATCGAAAGGTTTGTTTTTAAATAATATTGCTTGTTAAAGGGTTTAAAACCAATTCCAAAAAGTCAGATTGAATCACTTTCGCAAAATGTTTACTCCCTTTTCACAGAAATGGATCTTGGTGTCCCAATAATAGACGACTCTCCACCAAACCTCACAGAAGCCGGAAGGTGACCTCTTTGAACACCGGATTAAATTTAATTGTACGCCGCACATTGGGGTATTTGATCATCAAAGCGGAGATTAATTGAAAAATGAAAATTGGGATATCCGATTAATGTTTTATACCCGATTATTGTAGACAAAATTCTCCATCACTAGGCAAAAGAATCGATAACATATGTTGCTTAATTCAATTTTTGCTTTGTCTCAAAGTTCGTAATTTTTTCGATTTTTTCGCGTCTTTACAAAAAGTGAATTTTTTGTATTTTCAAGTGCCAATTTTTCTATTTTTGCCATAAAAAAAGCCCAATATTATTATGGATCCTTCAAGTTCAGGTAATTTCGAACAAAAAAGCAGTTGCCGGTCGACATTTACCTGTCAGAACTAATTTTAATCATTTCTGAAAAAAGGTCTAATTTTAGCCATTCTTGAGAAGTATGTAGAGTTTTAAAGTGGTACCGGTCAACTTCGTGTTCTGAAATTTATATATTTTTAAAGCTTAGGAACTGTACTAATATAATAAACAAAAACATTTTGCGCGTTTTTGCGCCAATTCGATTTTTAACAAATTTTGTAAAAAAACTCATGTCGTCCAAAGTGGAGAAGAACCGTGGCTGTAGTTTTTGTTTTGTTCTCGCTTTCGTTATCATCATCATATATTGCTGTTATTGTTATTTATGTTTGTTTATTGCAATATTGGTATGCACTCTACACAAAAATAATATGTGTGTTCTGTTCATTGTGTTATTTGGTTTATTTAAA
The DNA here is from genome assembly GCA_958299015.1 of Tetanocera ferruginea. Taxonomy (NCBI): domain Eukaryota; kingdom Metazoa; phylum Arthropoda; class Insecta; order Diptera; family Sciomyzidae; genus Tetanocera; species Tetanocera ferruginea. The sequence continues at coordinate 47,255,668 of OY282643.1, read as the reverse complement.
GTGTAGGGTAAGTTTATTTTGTCTTCACGCTCGTGTTCTTAAACAATTTTGTATAACTTAATTTAAATAACAGATAATATGTGTAAAATAAGTGTGTAGTGTTACTTTACATTAACTATTATATCTATTAGCCCAAGAAGCTAGAAACAAGGACTTAAAATGCTATAGGGAGCACTTTTCACGTAAATGTAACCGTGAGAAATCAAATGAAGACATTTTAAACAGGTTGCTACTGAGCTCCGATCCGATCTTTAGCAGCAAAATTAAGTTACCAAAAAAAAAATTTCAAGCCCCACCAAAATCAGTAGTACAATTGCTTATTCCGCAATAGTTATTTCAGTAAGTGCTGTTCGATCTAATGATAGTGATGATGAAACTGGAGATGCACATATTGAGGAACTAGAGGATTGTAGCTCCGATTACAGTGACTAAACTAAATAACACTTGAATGGAAAATCAGGTCATAATATTTTATATGGGTTTTAAAAATATATATAACTATGTCTATTTTTTTCAGATGATACAACCATTTACTTTTGATGAAATTGTTTATAAATATAAATAAAGAATGAAAATTTCAAAGTTTAATTTAAATTTTTTTATTGTTTTCATTAGGTAAATTTGTTTGTAACAAAGGGGGCGTGGCACCGCCCTATTCCACCTTGGCTGTAATTCATACAGTACGATCAACATATATACCAAATCTCATCTTCCTACCTCTGATGAGGTATAACTCTCTCTTCATGAGATATAACCGTTCTAATTTTTAGGTTATATGGGCGGTGCCACGCCCCTTTATCCAGTCACAACCAAGTATAGCCAAGTACTATTACACGGTCAACAGTACCACATTGGGAATGTTTCATGACAATCGGTCTATTATTATGGCCTGCATAGCGATTTTTAATAAGGGGGAGTGGCACCGCCCACTTTTCCAAAAAATTTGTATCATATGTCACTCAGGAATAACGTATCATTCTTAAAGTGAAAGAATTTTTCAAATCGGATAAGTAGTTTAATTGATCTCCGTTTTGGGGGTCCAATACCCCACTGTGCGCCGTGAGGACAGAGCAAACGATGAAAATTTGTTCATCAGTAACCAAAATTCTCCTGTGGGCAAGCCTACCCATGTTTGAGACGTAACACTTTCTATTAACGCTCACTTTAGTTGTTCCTTTAATGCTACCGTGATTACGTTTCCGTGTGTTTGTGTAGATTCCATCGTGATATTCTTATCCCATACCAAATCTATCAATACCACTTCATATACCAGCTCACAGGGGCTCCTATGGGGGTGACCTTCGATTGTCCTAGACTCGTTGAAATTAATAAAACATAATAAAACAAGAATCACAACAAAAACAAACAATAAAACACAATTTGGGAGTGGAATTCATAAAATTTCGAAAATTCGTGGCCATTGCCACGAATGTGGCCTTCTGTAACTTAGTAAAAAAACCCAACAACATCAAAGGCTAATTCACCTTTCAAAAACGCAGCTACTTGGTCTCTCAGGGAAGACCTTAGCCCTAGCATTTTGGCACTGAAAACAGCTAGATTAACTTCAGACCGTGTCTTGTCTAATGAGAAAGCCTTCAAAGAACTTGGAATGAGTCGAGTCGGTGATCGGCCATCAGAAACACATGGTCGCTAAAAGCAAACGAGTCGGTCCATCTAAATTGGCCTGATTCGAGAGACGTGTAAAAAAACTATACTCAGGCGACAAAAAAAAAAACAGTGACAACTCCCATTAGGTCGAACCACTTTAAGGGTGAACTTGCTAACATAACAAAAAGGTTACCCGGGGCTAACAGGCCAAAACGCTCGATTTAAGCACGGAAGTGAGTTCGTAGTGCTCTGAGTTATAGCATACATAGGGTTAACGGAGAACTTTCCCGTTACAACTTGAGTTGGGTAGAGGTTGCACTGGCCAATGCCTTTTTCCATGTCCTACATCAAAGACGTAGGCTAGCCATGCCAAACTAAGAACTTGCGGGGACAACAGGTATGCATTACTGTACAAAGGAAAGCATAGCAAGTAGTAAAACAGGAAGACGTAAGAGGAATGTGAGGGAAATGCCTCATTTATTTGATTTTAATTCAAATTTATTTATTCATGTTGTAGAAGTTAAGATCAGGTGGGTGAGTCCTAGAATGGAATGCATGAGGTCAATAACCTTTGGAACTAATAACATTGGTACCATCAGGAAAAAAGTTTAAATTATTATGTTTTAAGTACCGACTCTAAATACCGAAACTATGATGAAAATTTTAATAGCGCTGCAAGAGATTTTTTTCGGCCGGAAGTTCGGCAACAAATATTAAAAATTAATTCCACTGGAAAAATAAACAATTTTAACTGAGATCTGGTGGGCTAGTGCTTAAGGTCAATAATGATCTTTGTAGTAAAAAACATATGAAGACTTTTTTAGTCTTCTCGAGAAAAAACTTCGATATTTTGATATCTCGAGATTTTTTCTTCTCGAAAAGACACCAATTTTTTTTGTTAAGATTATATTTTGATAAAATAAGACTGTACATGCCGAGGATATACGAAAAATGTATATGGCAAAGAAAAAATATTTGTTTTTGGAAATTGCCTTCTAAAAATACTTTGTTTTTAAAGTGTATGGTGCACTTTTTCTGGTACGGCTTAGTGCAATGCCCTGTGAATCGGACTCTAAACTGCACATGTTCAGACAAAATACAACGGGGAAATGCCCTCAAAAGCCTGTACGATAGGCAAAAAGGTGGAGACTATGTGGCCCTCATGGCATGAATGCTGAGTACCTCAAGCCGTTGGAAGAAAAGGTGGAATCTATGTGGTGAAATGCCATGAAACAACTCGATAATGGTCTTCAGTCGGAGAAGTTATTCTAAAAAGACGAGACAATCACAAAGGTAGGGAGAGAGCCAGAAATATGAAGTGGAAGAAGGTGTTCCAGATTAATATAATCAAATTAGGCATGGTTGATCTGCATACAAAAATAAAAAAAATGTGTTTGATAGTACACTACAAATAATATTTTTATACCCTACACCTGAAAGGTGAGGGTATATTAACTTTGTGCAAACGTTTGTAACGCATAGAACGAAGCGAGTCCGGTATAGAAAAGTATATATATTCTTGATCAGCGTCACCACGTTAGTCGAGCTATCTATGTCCGTCCATCTGTCCGTCCGTCCGTCTGTCTGTGTGTTGTCCGTAAACACAGGATAAGAAGAAGGAGTCGAGATAATTGGATAAAACTTGGTACACATGGTCACATGCACCCAAAGATCTGCCCTATTGAATAGTTTTGCAATCCGCCCACGGACACGCCTACCTCCCATACAACGCAAAAATTTAAAACTGCATAACTCAGCTCATAATAAGTCTACAACAATAAAATTTGGTATGTGTGTGTTTTATATCAACACAAAGATGGTTTTGAAAAATGAACGTCATCCGCTCAAGGACACGCCCACCTCCCATACAACCCAAAAATTGAAAACGCAATAAATAAGCCTCTGTTTAACCTACAGAGCTTAAATTTGACACATATGTTTTTTATAACAGAGCAAAGATGGTTGTCAAAAATGGACATCATCCGCCCACGGACACGCCTACCTCCCATACAACACGAAAATTGAAAATTGCATAACTCAGCTTATAATAAGCCTACAACAATAAAATTTGATATGTATGTGTTTTATACAAACACAAAGATGTCTTCGAAAAATGGACGTCATCCGCTCACGGACACGCCCACCTCCCAAACAACCCAAAAATTGAAAACGCAATAAATAAGCGTCTGTTTAACCTACAGAGCTAAAATTTGGCACATCTGTTTTTTATGACAAGACAAAGATGGTTTTGAAAAATGGACGTCATCCGCACACGCCTACCTCCCATATAGCCCAAAAAGTTGAAAACTCAATAAATAACGTTATGTTTGTCATAGAGAAATTAAATTTGGTATGTATGTATTTTATACCAAAACTAAGGTGTGTTCAAAAATTGGGAGTAATCCGTCTACGAACACGCCCACCTCCCATAGCGAAAGCACAATAAAAGCATTAACTGTGAGCTACAGGAATAAAACTTGGTATGTGTAAATTTTTCATCAACATTTAAATGCAATTAAAAAATAGGCTTCATCCGCCCACGGAGACGATCATTTACAATAAAAATTTTTTGTTTTTGAAAAGTAGGTTTAGGGTATTTCATAGTCGGTCTAGACCGACTTTAGACTTTCTTTACTTGTTTTGTTTTAATTCCACATTAACTAAAGGTTAACACATACTTAAATCCATTAGTGTAGGGTACTGCAATGAGCCAATGCATATTTAAGACCGAGTTTATCACCCACACTATTAACACTTCTTTTTTGACCCGTCCTAATTTTATTTATTAAATTGTTTCGGTTATCCATACGATCCACACGATTTTTAATATTTTGAACATATGAATATATGTTTAAAAATCAATGAAGTAACAGTTAACCTTATTACAAAAAAAATTGGGTACATTTTTATGTATTTTATATTAAAACAAAGCCGTCTTCGAAAATTGGATGTCATCTGCCCACAGCCATGCCCACCTCCCATACAACCCAAAAATTTAAAACGCAATAAATAAGCTCATGTTTAACCTACAGGGATAACATTTGGAATGCATGTATTTAACATCAAAACAAAGACTTTTCGAAAAATGGGTGTCATCCGCATACGGACACGCCCACCTACGACACTACCCAAAAATTGAAAACTCAATAAATAAGCTTATGTTTAACCTACAGAGATAAAATGTGGTACGCATGTTTTTTATTACAAACTAAAAATGATTTTGAAAAATGGACGTCATTTGCCCACGGACACGCCCACTTCCCATGCAACCCAAGGATTGAAAAAGCAATTAGGGTATTTTATAGTCGGTCTAGACCGATTTTAGACTTTTTTTTATTTAGTCAATAACTTTTTGCTTTTTTATTAAAACAAAATTTTAAAAGGAAAGAATATCTTTTCTTATAAAGATAACCTGACAGGCGGGGCTAAGTGCATACGGGTTAAAAATTTAAGATTAGTGTTCTAGAGCTTCTTAAGATTAGAAGATTAAAAAAGTAAAGATTTTGATAGTACACGAATATTGGTAAAAAAATTTTGCATTTTTTTGTCTTAACAAACTCAAAATCAATATTTAGAATGTTTATGTACTATAAAAATTTTTACTTTTTGATTTTCTTGGGTATAAAACCCCTTTTTTGACAAAGAAGGGCTCAAGAGAACCTAAACTGCTCCATTGGGGATTTCTGCGATCAAAAAAAATTATGCACAAATAGTTTTTAAGAGTCCCTCTAAATTTCGAGTTGGTTTCTGCTCAGAGCCCGAGTTCGATCCCCAGTCGCGGCGAAAATTTTTTTCAATAAAAAAATTTTTCTGATCTATCTGCAGACAATGGCAAATCTCAGAGAGTAAATTATGTCATTAAAAGCTTCTTGAGAACATGAAGGTCCATGAGGTCCAGTTCTCGTTCAATTGTGTGCAAACATTTAATAACTTAACAATTGGCTGAAATGGCCAATTTTTTTTTTTTTGATTTTTGTGACACCGAAATTTCTCAAAATTTTTATTTTTAAAAAATTTAGTATTAAAATACTAAATTTTAGTATTTTATAAAATACTAAAAAGCGAAAGTTAAAATTTAAGAAATTACTTATGACTTGAAGATAAAATTAGGTACAAACAATTTTGTGAACCTTTAAAAAAAAATTCAATTCCCTTGAAAAATAAGCTGCTTAGGACCGGCCTACCCAAAGTTTTAAGTAAAGTTTTAGACTTAAGATTTTTTATTTATTAAGAATTAGGAGTTAAATTTTTGAATAATATTGCTAACCGATGTTCTTCTTATTGCTTCAAGGATTTTATTATGTTAAAGAAATTTCGTTAAAAATAATTTAAATCCTAATTCGCAGATCTCTCATAAAAAAACATCTCTATATTTTGCAAAAAAAAATTATACCTATTCTCTTAATGTAACAGTTACAAAAAATATAAAAATGAACTGTAGAGCAGCTCAATATTTTTCGTGTATTGAAATTGTATTTAAAAAGTGCAGAATTGTTATCACAGTTTGACAAGAACTGTTAAAATTAGTTCTTACTCGAAAAACACTGCCAAACAGTTTAAAAAGTACTGAGAAATCATCCAAAGAATCTATAAAGTATTGTAATTAAGTTTAACAAGCACTAAATAATCGAAAAGGACGATAATAACTTATTTAATTCATGTTACCATAAATGTATAAAATTCTGTTTTTTTGCTAAAGCTTGAAACTTTATGCCACCGTGCAGGAAATGAAAAAAGAAACTAAACCGAGGCAGATCTACTGAACCAGCAACTTCTTATCCTTATTGGAAATTAAGCACTGCTCAGTTACTCACACCAAATTTGGCTGCAAAACTGTTGCCAAAGCAACCACAACAAGGCGCACACACACACACAAGCAAACTCACACTGCCAACAAGTGACCCAAAGGACTAGCGAGGACGAGGACAATGCATGGCTGCCAAAAGTGCGAACATTGCTGTTCAACGGCAGCAACGAAAAACTGATGCGCTGCTGCTGCATATATAAAAGCTTCAAGGATTTCACACTCAGAAGTTCGCACACACATTTACACACAGACAAAAACAAAAAGATACAGATACACAGAATCGCATCTAAAGCAGCAGCAGCCAAGTGCAACATCAGCATTGGAATGATTGCCAACTTCTCGGCCCATGGCACAGAAGAAGAGCAACAGTCGTGAAATAAGATTGCAGCCAGATATTAAAGAGGCCAAGACACGGTATAAGAAAATAGCTAGAAAAGGAAATGTAGGTAGAGAGTTTAGGAGAGAGTAAGGCAGATGTTGTTGTCGAAGGACTTGGTTCAGCGGTTCTGCCAGCCAAGAAGTCAACAGCACCATTAAGAAAGAATAAGCAGAGCTCTAAGGCAGGCTGTTGCCTGCAAATCTCGCTGCCTGTTCGTCTGTCTGTCTGTCTGACTGCCTCTGTAGCCTCGTTCGTCTGCATGTCTCGCCATTAATGATTTATTTTGTAGGAATTAGTGGCAATGCTTATAATAGGCTGACGACTCCTTGGGCCCCACTCACTAATAACTAAAAATTTTGTAAAGTTAGGAATTTTAATGTTTGTAAAACGAACCCAAAATTGTTCTGCAATAAATAAAAAATAAAAAAATTATATAAAATAAAAACTCAAAACGTTGCTGCCGCAGTTCTAAATAGTTCTTAAATTCATTCATTGCCGTTTCAGGCTCTTCGGTTCGCTTAAGAATTTAAAGGCTTAAATAAATTTGCGACGATTATCCTTAAGCTGCAGGACATGACATGCGGCGCAGCGTGACACACGCTGCACGCTTTGCTTTTAATTGCTTTAAGTCAAACGCTAGCAAGGACAAAGCGTGAGCGGGCACAAGAGTTATAATAAGCGTGTGAAAGAGAGAGAGAAAAGAATGCGAAATAATTTTGGTTAGCCACGAAAATGTGTGCGATCAGCGCAGCAAGCAAGTAGTTCGCAATGCAAAGTCCTTGCCTTAACTTTTTTGTTTTGTGTTTTTTTTTTGTTTTTGTTTTTTTGCAAATAATCCAGCAACAAGGCAGCCATTTAGGCCACAGCAAGTGGCTACTGTGTGAATGTATGTTTGTGTGTGTGTGTGAAGTTGTCCCAGCAAGTTTGTCTATCTGTTAACCACTTTAATGGTAATTGAAATTTTGTGTTCGCACCAATTTCCAACGCAAATGTCCTTAAATTGCTTGGCGACAAATTTCGTGGGATTTTCGGACAACTCTCGGACGCCTTAATTGCATTAACTGTGCACCACCACCACCTAGACTCGACCACTACTACTACCAACGCCCAACAACAATGTCCCATTGGCAGTCTAGTTGGCTGGCTGACTGGCTGGTTGATGGTGTTGGTACGTGACCTTTTTTCGTAATTCATTAATATTTTCAGAACTTTTATGCTGATGACGGCAATTCGCACAGTTTTTCTTGTGGTCGCTGTTGAAGCACGTGTGCGCGCGCCATTAACGACAAATGACAGCCGGATCAAAGTGAAACCTTTATTGATTTAATAATCCTGTCATATTTCGCCGGAAAATTTATATTTTTAATTATTTATAATTTATTTTTTTTCTTTCTTTGTTTTTTGTGACGTAAAAGTGAAATTATTTTAATAACCACAAATTTGCTTTTAATCGTTTGGGTAAAGAGAGGAAGAAAGAGGTTTGTTGATTTTGGCGTGTTGAAAGAAACCAGCACAGAAATTGTGTAATTTTATTTGTTTTATATAAGGTGCATTAATAATATGATGTGTTAAGTTTCAAAAGGTATATTTCGTCAATTTTATATAGAAAGAACGAAATAGTGTTTTTGTCATTTTCTGTAAGAACACCCTCAATGAAACCAAAAAAAAACTAGCAAGGTATATCTACGACTTGTTCGAAGTTAAAAATCTCCATTTTTTGGTGAGCTTTTTATATGAGATTTTAGAAGATTTTGTTATTTTCATGTGTCTAAAATACAAACATATCAAATTGTTTTCCTGAAGCAATTTTGGGGTTATATGTGAGGTGGGCGTGTTAGTGGGTGGATGATTTTCATTTTTCTAATACACCTTAGTCTTGATAGAATATACAAATACCGAGTTTCAGTTTTGTAACTTTAATATATGTAAGTCTCTTTATAGAGTTTTCAATTTTGAGGTTGTATGGGAGGTGGGCGTGTGTGTAGATGGATGCCGCCCATTTTTATAACACATCTCAGTTTTGACAAAAAACACACAAATACTGAATTTCAGTTTTGTTACTTTAATATTAGCCTCTTTATAGAGTTTTCATTATTTGTGTTGTATGGGAGGTAGGCGTGGTTTTCAGCCGATTTAACTTAATCTTAGTTTTTTTAGAAAAAAGCTTAAATATCGAATTACAGCACAATAGCTTTAATAGACAGACAGACAGACAGGCGGACAGACGGACAGACAGACGGACATGGCTAAATAAACTCAGGTAGTGATGCTGATCAAGAATATATTTACTTTTCTATACCTATCACGCCACACAGAAATAATAAAAATAAGTTAAATATAATTACACTGGAAACATTAAAAATTTCAAAAAGTACAAACCATGAAGTCAAAAAAAAAAAAATAAAATTATTAAAAAACCACTTCTATAATACAAATTCAACGTTTTCTGCATTCTGTTCATGCAACAAAAAGTTATAAGCCCTCTCACGCATACTTCATTCTTATAATTTTGCAAATGTGCTTAACTCTCAGTTGTAGCAGGGATGATATTTCTAGTGTATATCCACTTTTTTAACTTCTTTCAATTTTCGAAATTTCCAAACTACTTTTAGCCCAAAAAAAGGACTTTCGGATACACTAACCATTAAAAAAAAATTTAAGTCACGCATGATTAAGATTTTGTTCTCAATATCGAAACCGAATAAAATTGTTCTCTTAAAATACATTCACATAGAGAAGTTTAACAGTATTTATTTGGATTATCCGATCAAAAAATTTTCAGACGGATTTTCAGACGGACGAATCGTCTGACGATGAACACAACGAGATGATGAAAGTAATAGAGGCAGATAATGTCGTTGTTGTCAACGAAGAAGACGAGAAAGATGATAGCTAGGATATCGGCAGCAACGGAAATCAAGTACGCGCTCGTCCAGTAAACATTTTTGGCTTAAAAGAGGTGTAAAAAAGATTCAATTGGCATCGGAGAAAATGAATCAGGAATTACAAAAATATTTGAGCCATTAAGTCATTCTTGAGATAGCAAAAATTTTCGCAGGCTTCGGATTTTCAACTGATTTGATTGCTACCGATCCAGAAACCTTGACTGAGCGTGAAGATTACCAACAAGCGCAAGAAATATTGCGTAATCAACACGTTGTCAACGACGCCACCAAAAGAGACGTATTATTAGGAAAGAATCTTTTTGCTTCTAGTCGTCATCGAAAATCGAAAGAAATAAAAGAAATAAAAAAAGATAAATAAAAGAAATAAAAACGTTGTCAACTACGCCACCAAAAGAGGCGTAATATTAGGAAATAATCTTTTTGCTTCTAATCGTCATCGAAAATCGAAAGAAATACATATCCATCCTATGAAAAAAGAAATTAATTTGAGTCAAATTGACTTACAATTACAATTAAAAAATTTCTTATTTCTTATTTACGACAGGTATGCTGTATGCTCGATACAAATTTTCGTTCCATTAAATTCGTTAAAGACGAAGAAATTTGGAGAAGAAAACTTAATGTGGGTCGGTATCTCATTTCAGCCTTTGGGAAGGCACCCTGCTAGCGATGGCAACACTTGGGTAGTTATGGAGGTTTTCGTCTTATTATTCAACTTCCCACTAACCTTTAACACCGATGCGGCAGGCACAACTCAACCCCACGCCACCCCGAATTTGTTTTTTTTTCAAAACCAATTTTTTGTCGAACCTCATAAAATTTAAGGTTTCTGGGTATCAAAATCCCGTTACTAAAGATTAAAGATTAAGATAAACAAAACAAAAGCTTATTTAATAATACTAGTATGGAATGGGGTAGAAATTCGACCAATTTTTTTTTTTTTGCCTTTTTATAATTATAGATACAAAATATTTGGTGTACTTCTACACAGCACACTGATTCATTTAAAAAACGATTATCGATATCGGTTGAGAAATACGAGAAAAAAAATTGTTCTTAACGCCTATTTATATATAGATTAATAAAAGGAACTCTCACGTCCGAAAAAGTACTTTCAGAAGAGTAAAAAAACTCTTCTGCAAAATTATCAAATATCATAACTGATTTGTAGGGCAGTAATATTCTCGTTTCTGAGTTTAGACACCAAACACAGAGAAGCAACTTGTCACTGTCAATTGGCTTTGGCATGATTTTTGCGTATGGCCGGGCGGTCCAGACCGTATGGTTTTTAGCTCTAAGGGTTATCGTAATGAACCCATTTCTCATCATCATCAATATAAATTGAGTACGTCTTGTAAAAAACTGTATCCAAATGATTCATGGAATCCATAAAACTGCCAATGAACCGCCTGTGACCTCTGATAATCCCATTGCATCCGATTGGCCATATATTCATCCATTTTTGTCTAAATGATTCATGGACATGACATTGCCAATGACCCCGTCTGTGACCTCAGATAATATTATTTCATCCGATTAGTCATTGAATCATATAGGTTTAAAATTCCAGCATAACGTATCACGGTTGGAAATTGAAGCATTACGTATCTAGTTGAAAATTCTACCTTCAAAAAGTACGGTCTAAAACTTTGTTGATTAATTTGTCTGTTAATTCGGAAACAAACCTTTGTTTAATAATTTTTTTCCTTCGAATTTATAGGATGCTTCGAACACTTAATTTCAATTAAATTCCCCTAAATTCACGTTTATTGACCTAAATTCACCTTAATTCACCGCCGCTTCATTAGTTTCATTAGTTTTACTACCCGTTTTGTTCGCCGTATGTTGTATACGTGGCTAAAGAAATTTCACTTCAAAAATCCTTTCTTTCTTTACACTTTTTCACTCCAAGTTCTTATCTCTTACACAAAATACGTTGAGATCCTTAAAAAAGGTATTTGCTTGAGATGATTTCATCATTGGAGTTGAATATTTTTCCACTTAACTATTTCTTTAAGTTTGGAACCAAGAAGTAGTCACGCGGTCCTAAATCCGGAGAAAGCAGTGTTCGCCATGTCTCTGCATGTGCACTCTTGCATTGTATTGCATTGCATTGCACTCTCTTAATATCCAATCGGCCAACACCATTTCGTGAATTGTTTCGGATGTAGCGACCTCAACTGGACGTCTCGTGCTAGTGTGCTTGTACGGCCGCAAGGTAGAATGGGTTTCAGATCATATTGCAATATTTGATCCAAATTCGGCATAATTAAAGAATAGTAGAGTATTTTGAGAGTGTATGGGTACAAGAAACCAGTCGGGATTAGTATTTAAAAGCCTACACTCTGAAAAAGTTTCTTGGAATATGATAAATATTATAAGTCATCATATTCAGAGAAAAATGGTATAGACTTTGCTCCAGAGAAGGCTTTTCTCTAAATCTGATCGTAAAAATTCCTTCAAAATGAAAAAAGCTTCCATGAGAAAAAGAAATATATAAAAATATATCGTTTAAAGAGAAGGCGACTAATTTATTTTTGAGAAAAGATTTGCTTTTGTTGAAGAAAATACTTCGAATAGTGAATTTTTTATAAAAATATATGAAAAAATTTTCATTTTCAATACATTTTTCTCTATAAATGAGCATTTTTTTTTGTGCGAAAAAAATACTTATCATTATTAGAGACATCGACATTTTTCATTTCTCAGAAGTGACAAAATATTTCTTCGAAAATGTGAAAATTTATTCTAATTAAAGAGAGTTTTATTTAAAAAAAAAAGAATATTGCTATTATCGAAAACAGAGAAATTTTTTATTGCAGAGAGGTAGGTATTTTTTTTCCTGAATGTAGAATTGAATAAGTTTTGGCCATAATAAGTTCGAAGTGATGTTTGTTAAGTTAAGTCTCGGCAATCAAGCAGAACATCTTAGTGCTTTCCACAGAAATTTCTTTCGTAAGACTACACTCAGAAAAAACACATATCTTTCTCCGATAAAAAATTTCTTTTTTTTCGAAAATAACAATTTTCTCTTTTTCAAATAAAATTTTCTTCAATTAGAATACATTTTCACATTTTCGAAGAAATATTTCTTCACTTGTGGGAAATGGAAATATTTCAATGTCTCTAATAATGATAAGTATTTTTCTCGCACAAAAAAATTCTCATTTATAGAGAAAAATTTATTGAAAAAGCAAAAAGTTTGTTATATTTTGATAAAAAATTCACTATGAGAAGTATTTTCTTCAATAAAAACAAATCTTTTCTCAAAAATAAAAATGTCTTTTCTCTAAAAACGATATATTTTTTATGTATTTCCCTTTTTTATTAAACACATAAAAAAGGACTTATTGAAATTTTATCATATTATGTGGTGACCGTGGCATACAGGTTAAGTGTGTGGCTTAGCATGATCGGAGCCCGGGTTCGATCCCCAGCCGCGGCAAAAAGTTTTTTCAATAAAAAATTTTTCTGATCGGTCAACACCTCTCTGCAGACAATGGCAAACCTCAGAGAGTAAATAATGCCATGTCAAGCTTCTTGAGAACATGAACTTTAGCCGTTCGGAGTCGGCATAAAACATGTAGGTCCAGTTCTCGGTCAATTGTGTGCAAAAATTTAATTACACACACAACACAATTGATCATAATAAGATCGGTCAAAGTCCTTTCAAGGGCTGAAATGACCAATTTGTTTGTTTTTTTATCAGTGAAATTTTATCACTGTTTTGGAGGTTCATGTTTAGCTGAGTGTGCTGACGTGTGAGTCTAGTACTTGACTGTCCTAGGTTTAAATACCGGCAAGACCTACAAAGATATTTTTATTATAAAATATATTTGTTTTTTTAAATTAAAAAAATTATATGTTCAAACTTTTTTTCAAGCTTTTTATCATTTTTAGAATCACATTTAGAGAAAAGCATTCTCTGGAGCAAAGTCTAAACCATTTTTCTCTAAATATGATGCCTTTTTTATCATATTCCGAGAAACTTTTTTTTTAATGTAGAATTGATTAAATAGTTCCCAAAAATAGTTAAATAAATCTAGAAAGTATGCGGCACAGATTTGATATAAAATCTAAATCAGTTTGAAGAAGTTTGAAATCATCGGCAGGCTCAATCGGTAAAAAAGTCATCGGTAAAAACGAGGCAATTGAGTATTCAATAACCCGAGAGAGATTATAAATACTTAAAAACAAGTGAACCAAGACGACTACTTTGAGAAACAGCGGACGGTACTGGTATTAGAAAAGATACACAATTATTGATTTTGACCAATTGCCAGCGATTACGGAGATAAGGTTCTATACATAAAAGCAGATTAGAGTGAAACCCAAAAGATAACCATAGGAATAAAGTTGTATGATTTACTTTTTAAAACATCTTAAAGAAGTTTCTATGGAACCATTTCAGTTTAACCTTATATTAGCCAAGTCACCAACGAATTATTATAAAATTAATTTTTTTTTTTTTGTCATTTTGCAAACATTAAACATATTACATTTATGAACAAAATTAATCGCCATAAAGTTCAACATAAGTTCTTGTCGCCCATTAAACGAAGTTTTTCTTTGATTCCAATAAAAAATAGTTGAAAACTTAAAGACAAAACCTCCTTTCAATTACACCCACACTCAACTTCAATATCATAAATCCTCTCGATTATTATCACATAATCTTAAATACTATATTTAGCGGAAAAGGAAAAAAAAATCCAATCTGCTGTAGATATAACAGCACAAAAACTTATGCCACACAACAATGAGGCAACCGAATGTGGCTCAAAACTGTGCCAATATTTTTTGCAACGTTTCAGGTTTTATTTATCACCATAGATTGAAATCTTGTCATTTTGCTACACAAACAAAAACAGAAACAAAAAAATAAAACAAAGAACTAAAATGAAAGCCTTAAAAACATTGGAGACCAGAAATCTGAAATCGAGGCTTATGAGTAAAATCATGGTTGTGGCATAAGCCACGTGACACGCGACTTAAAAGCACTATGGTGCGAGTGTGGCAAGCATATGTAGCTAGATATATGTATGTAGAACGTCACGATCTCTAGGCAACTGAAATGTAGCAGGTTTTTGTGTTTACTTGCGGGACGCTAAGAAAAAAATAACAGTGGTTGTTGAAGCGAGAATAAAAAGTTTTTGATTTAGAAAAGTTTTAAGTTTGAATGAATTACATACCAGGAAGTGCATAAATATAGAACCCGATATTCGAATCCATTTTTTTTCATTCTTGTAAGCTTAAATAATTAAAAAAATCTCAGACGTTGAAAACAAATATTACGAAAAATTTAAACATATTGAATGCCCGAATTAAAGCCTGAACTTATATATTTTTGTAAAGAAGGATAAAAGAGTGCGATATAAAAGCAAATAACCTGAGTACTCAATTGAATGCCAACAACAAAAAGGAAACACCTTCATTAATAATGCGATCCTTTGCGACACGCAGGATACTGCTTGCACTAGTGGAAATAAGTAAACCGCACCTTTAGCAAATTGTTGCATTTTTCTCAGACATGCAGCAGGTGACAGCATGAAAGCTTGAATTCCGGTCTGCTTATAATACAGCAGGTCTTTCGCTTGGTCGCTTGGTCAGAGGCGCACACAGTGGCATTGTTGGGTGTTGAGCGGGCGGCAGATGAAGCTCATGCGAATTGATTGCGTTCGTTTGGCTTGGAAGCCATGTGTTCCATGTGCACAAGCATTGAAGAGCTCGCACTCGCATCATGGCATCATGTTTGTTCAATATATTTTTGTTGTTTTTATATATGTTGTTGTAGTTTTTTTTTCTTTTTGCCGGTATGAATATCATTGCATGAAGCAAGCGGCTTTTTATAAAAATGCATGGAAAAATAAGCGATTTATGGCCGGATTTGTGGCTTATATCGTTTTGTTGTTGTTGTTGTATTTTTTGTAGCAATTTGTTCTGTTGTTTTTGTCGTTATTGCCATATGGATATTTTTTTTTGCATTGGCCGAAGAGGCTGTAAATTGTGCCATTTACACATGAATACTTAATGTTGCTGTTGTTTTTGTTTTTGTATTCGCCCGGTACTTGGTATCTATCAAATAGGTTTGTAGGTGCCTATGGATAGTATCATGATATTGTTGTTGTTGTTTTTTTTTTCTTTTTTAATTTTATTTTTATTAAGCTCTTATATGCTGGTGTTGCTTGATCAGCTGTTGAACTTAATTCCTGGTCATTAAATTATTTTTACTCTCATTTATTTATTTTCAGCATTAGTTCTTATAAAAAAAAATTAATACATGGCTTAAATTTATGCTTTGAAATATTTGTTGAGTGTCATGTTAAAAAAAAACAAAATATTATTATAACAATAAAAATTGTGCAAAAAATTATAAATAAAAGTGTACAATTCTCAATGTAATTCAATACAATAACATGAATACAAAAAAATTAACAGAATTAAACCAAATAAATAAAAAAAAATAAAACAAAAAATTACAATAAAATTTCTCTCTAAAACAATTAATTCAAAAATTAAAATACACTAAAAAAAAATTAAATTATTAAAAATTAATAAAAGTTGGTCTAATCTGCCCGGTGGTTCTGCAAAGAACTTTTATGTTGTAGCAAACCTGTAACTTCATGAATTATTTGGCATAAAGCTCTAAAAAAGAAAATTTCTTAAAAAATATGTTTTTCAAGAATTATTAACTTAAACTAAAAAAAATAAAATGCCACTATTTAATAACTCTAAAATAAAAACAATAAAAAAATGTACATAAAAAAAATTAAAAATAAACAGCATCAAAATTATAATCTAACATATAACAAGTAAAGAAAGTCTAAAGTCGGTCTAGGCCGACTATGAAATACCCTAAACCAACTTTTCAAAAACAAAAAATTTTTATTGTAAATGGGCGTCTCCAAGGGCGGATGAAGCCTATATTTAATATGCATTTAAATGTTGATGAAAAATTTACACATACCAAGTTTTATTCCTGTAGCTCACAGCTAATGCTTTTATTGTGCTTTCGCTATGGGAGATGGGCGGATTCATGGACGGATTACTTCCAATTTTTGAACACACCTTAGTTTTGGTATAAAATACATGCATACCAAATTCAATTTCTCTATGACAAACATAACCTTATTTATTGAGTTTAAAACTTTTTGGGTTGTATGGGAGGTAGGCGTGTCCGTAGGCGGATTACGTCCATTTTTCAAAAACATCTTTGTCTTGTCATAAAAAACATATGTGCTAAATTTTAGCTCTGTAGGTTAAACAGAGGCTTATATATTGCGTTTTCAATTTTTGGGTTGTATGGGAAGTGGGCGTGTCCGTTAGCGGATGACGTCCATTTTTCGAAGACATCTTTGTGTTGATATAAAACATATACATATCAAATTTTATTGTTGTAGGCTTATTACAAGCTCAGTTATGCAATTTCAATTTTCGCGTTGTATCGGAGGTAGGCGTGTCCGTAGGCGGATGATGTCCATATTTCAAAACTATCTGTGTTTTGTTACAGAAAACATATGTGCCAAATTTTAGCTCTGTAGGTTAAACAGAGGCTTATTTATTGCGTTTTCAATTTTTGGGTTGTATGGGAGGTGGGCGTGTCCGTGAGCGGATGACGTCCATTTTTTAAAGACATCTTGTTGTTGATATAAAACATATACATATCAAATTTTATTGTTGTAGGCTTATTACAAGCTCAGTTATGCAATTTTCAATTTTCGCGTTGTAGCGGAGGTAGGCGTGTCCGTAGGCGTGTCCGTAGGCGGATGATGTCCATATTTCAAAACCATCTTTGCTTTGTTATAAAAAAAATATATGCCAAATTTTAGCTCTGTAGGTTAAACAGAGGCTTATTTATTGCGTTTTCAATTTTTGGGTTGTATGGGAGGTGGGCGTGTCCGTGAGCGGATGACGTCCATTTTTTAAAGACATCTTTTTGTTGATATAAAACACACACATACCAAATTTTATTGTTGTAGACTTATTATGAGCAGAGTTATGCAGTTTTAAATTTTTGCGTTGTATGGATGGTGGGCGTGTCCGTTAGCGGAGGACGTCGGTCCTCGATGTAGGGGCGGTAGGCGTGTCCGTAGGCGGATTCCAAAAATATTCAATAGTGCAGATCCTTGGGTCCATGTGACCATGTGTACCAAGTTTCATCCAATTATCTCAACTCCTTCTTCTTATCCTGTGTATACGGACAGCACACAGACGGACGGACGGACGGACGTACATGGATAGCTCGACTCACGTGGTGACGCTGATCAAGAATATATATACTTTTCTATACCGGACTCGCTTCGTTCTATGCGTTACAAACGTTTGCACAAAGTTAATATACCCTGACCTTTCAGGTTTAGGGTATACAAATCTCGTGTCAAGGTGTTAGTGTTTGAACTTCTCCGAAACGGCTGGACCGATTTTAATGAAATTTTTTTTCTATATTTGGTAGATATGAGAATAGGTCATAAAGTATTTTTCACCCTCCTTCTCGCGAGAGGCGCGGCACTTTTTCAAGAACACACAATTTCGGTTTTGCTTTCGTCTATAAATCACACATGAATGAAACTCGGTACGAACTTAGTATTGGGTCTTGGCTCTCGACTGCCAAAAATAAGCGATCTTTGGAAAGGGTGGTGTGGTACTGCCCATAAAACTCAATTTTTTGAAATCGCACAGATTTGGAACTAAATGTCGTATAATATTGAAACTTAGTATAAAGTAACTGATTGGCCAGGTCTTTCTGTGTAAAGCAGACACGGGCATTGAAAAACGGGGCGTGGCTTCACCAATACAATAAAAATGTTCAATACAAAATAGCTATAAAAGTAAAAGTCATAGAACATTTAAACTCAGAATATTATATCGCTATTTTTCGCAAGGGACCTCTGAATTAAATAGAGCAAGGCAATAGCTCCATTGGTGAAAATATTCTATGGACATCTCTGATACCCCAGTTCAGTGGTGAAGGTGAAATATCCATACCATGACAAATATAAATTGATTTGATTCAAATTTTCCTACAATTAAAATTTAAATATTTACTATTTCTTACACAGAGGAAAATGTAGCATGTTTTTTTTTTTACCAACGATTTCTTGATCCAAACAATGAATTGTTCGAATTTATAGACTTCATGATTTTATATTGCAATAGAAGCATACAAATTTATTGGCTTGGTCGTCGAGTGTGTTGAGTTTTTAGTTCATAAAACACTACATGAGCCCGGGTTCAATCCCGGATACAACCGAAATATTTTTTTGTAATATTTGTTTTTTAACAAGAGAAAGAAATGTAGCATTTTTTTTTTTAAATAAATTTTTAAATCTTATTTCAAACAATGAATTGTTAAAATCTCTATTCAATACAAATAAAAATTCAGTAACAAATACAAAAAATGTTGTATTTTTGTTCAATGTTGCTGATTTTATGAACTATACTTAAATATGTTTTGCTACGGATAAATTAATGTTACCTACAGCTCAGTGGAAGAGAGACCGACTGGCATCCGGAGAACATAGGTACGAATCCCGCTTGAGTAAGTATACAAATTTTCATTTAATTAATTAATTCTCGAATCCAATCTATGATTCAATGATTCTGCTTGAATAGAAACAACATTTGGTGAGTTACCCTAAACTAGTTAGTGTAACATCTCAAAAAAATAATTATGGTCTTTTTGAAAAAAGAAAATTATTTAAATAAATCATTTCTCTTTTGTCTTTTCAAGACATAAATTCTTGTTTCAAGCAAGTCTGTGCTTGAAATAAGAATATTTTTGTTCACTTCAGCACAAACTTGCTTAAAACAACTCAAAATCGTGCTCGATGCGTTTTCAAGCATGGTTTGTTTTAATTCAAGCCTGAATTTGTTTGATTTTTTTCTCAGTGTGATGTTGAAAAATTTTGCCTTGAAGCGGATTATGGTAAGTCGTTTGTTCACAGGAGTGAATCGCAGGACATGATGCGTTATTCTCTTACTTACTTACTTACTTACTTAGATGGCTCTTATAACCGTTGGTCCGTTACAGTTGGCTCTTACAACTGCTGGTTGGCTTGCTGGCGTCAGTTGGAAATTCCAAGCGTTGTCAGGTTATGCAATGCCTGGTCTTTTCAACGGAGATGCGGTCTTCCTCGTCTACGTTGTCCACCGCTGGGTACCGAATCCAATATTGTTTTCGCTGGAGCTTCGTCGGTCATTCTCTCGACATGACCTAGCCAGCGAAGCCGCTCTATTTCAATACGCTTGACTATATCGATGTCGACATATAGCTCATACAGCTCGTGGTTCCATCGTATTCGGTACTCGCCATTGACGCAGATTGGACCATAGATCTTGCGAAGGATTTTTCTCTCGAACGCTCCCAAAGTCCTTACATCAGAGCTGCTCAACGTCGAGGTTTGTGATGCGTATATAAGGACGGGCATGATTATTGACTTATAGAGCGTCAGTTTTGTTCGTCGAGAGAGAGCTCTGCTTTTCAATTGCCTACTGAGCCCAAAGTAACACCTGTTGGCAAGTGTTATCCATCGTTTAATCTCAATACTGATATCGTTGGTGGAGTTAATGCTGGATCCCAGATAAACAAAGTCCTTAACTAACTCAAAGGAGGAGTTGTTAAAAGTGACGTGGTTTCCAAGACGCTGGGACTGTTTGTTTGTTGACACAAGATACTTCGTTTTATCTGCGTTCACTACAAAACCCATTCGACTCGACTCTTTTTCTAGCCTGGAGAATGCTGCACTGACTTCGCGCGTATTGTGGCCAATGATGTCGATATCATCTGCATACGCCAGCAGCATAACACTCTTATAGAAAATTGTGCCGCTGCGTCTCAGGTCAGCAGCTTGGATGATCTTCTACATTATTATATTAAAGAAGTCGCACGATAAGGAATCATTTAGTTGGCGTTATTCTCTTGCCAACTAAAAATCCGCATCCAAACTCGTGCTTCTCCGCATGGCCGCTGTTGTAGATAACACAAGATACTTGATCCACTAGATATCCACATTCCAGGTGGATATCCGTAAATCATTATCTCTTTTTAGTTTGCGGTAGTCGTCAATAGTCGGCGTGACTCCTGATAAATTTGGGAGTCATTCTTATATTTCATTGAAATTTTTTTCTAAGTGGTGAGTTTCAAACTCAACAGTTTGCTTGAAGATTAAAGGGCCCGCTCCTCAAATTAACCGTAAATATTTGCGCTTGCTATTTGCCGTTACCAGGAGACACCATGGAGAGGTTTAAGTCTACTTGAGACTTGAGACTCTACTAAAAATAAATTCAAGTTTTGTATATTATATCGAGTTTGTAACGCATCCTTTCGTTCATATATTTAATAAGTTTCATGAAGTTATTATGAGGTCTCTGTAATCGTGTAATAAGCGTGCTTTACAACCAAGCCAGATTCGAGCCGGGGTCGAATCCTGTCCAAGCCATGGTCATATGCTTTTATATTTCTTTAATTCTTTCCCCATTTCTATTCAACTGAAACTAACAATTCATCAATATATATGCCTTTGAAAGTTTTAGTTGATGGTAGAAAAGTTTGTGAATTGGATTGTTTATGTTATATATTGAATTTTCTGTAAAGTCCTAATATTTACATGAGATTCAAATTCGCATTTTGATTACATTTTTATCACTTATAGAACATTTTTCACTTGATTTCCCTGTCTTTTTTACTTAACTATCTCCGCATATTCGAACCAAGGTAGACTTGACTGTATAGGTTTTGCACCTGAAATCCTTGGTTCAATCGAAAAATATAGATTTTTACGTTTACAAGAGGTCACGGAACGGTATGGGTTAAAAACAAAAATGCGTTCAAAATATTTTTCATTCATTCACAAGTTTTTATCACTAAGGAACTATGATCAGAAAAAAAACAATGTGTGAGAGTGTTTCTTATAACGAGTATTTTTTTAAAATTTTAAGGCAGCTTTTTAAAAGAAATATTCTTATACCAGAACAAATATACATACATAAATGTTTATGTTGCTTTGAACAATGCAATGAATTGTTGATTCTATTCCCACAAAAATATATGAAATTTTTCAGATAAAAAATTTCACATATGGTTCTCAAAGATAATTTTTTAAAACAGGTGATTTCCTCTCCTTTAGAATTATGTGTGTTAAGGTCATTAGCAATAAAACTTATTTATTTAATTTATTTCCTAATTAATAATTTATAATTTTATCATAAAGTATTTGATACATATATCAAGCCTGCAATTTTCTGGAATTTTTTTGGATATCAAGTTTTAAGCCTTGTTTCTGCACTGGTTTCTGTAAACTTCACAGTCTTGCTGCGCCTTAAAACAACTCCTTCAAGAATGAAAAATTTATCTAACTGTACACAACTGATATTCATTTTACAATCAAGCAAAACAAATGCAAACTGTATCGTTTGGCTTAGCTGGCAGATTGGCCGAAAGCCACAAAAAAAAAAAAAAACAGCTAAAACACATACAAACGGAAAGCAAACAGACACAAAGGGATGAACAACAAACGCACAGATATTCAAATCGTTCACTTGGAAGCAACGTTTGGTCGATTGGTTGGTTGGTCAGTCAGACAAACTTCGTCTAACATCAAAGCCACATCAATAAATGCGGTTTTTTGGACATATTCTGGAAATGGTTGTTTGTGTGGTGGTGGTGTTGGCAACACAGGCGCAAATCTACGCATTGTTGTATCTATGTCTGTGCAAAACTCAAGCAAGTTTAATTTAAATACGAACTTCATCATTGTTAGAGTGAGTGTTGTCGTTGTTGTTATTTGTGTTGTTGTTATAGTTACAAAATGATAATTTAACATACTGACATCGAAACTACATATGTGTAACCACAAAGGTTTGGTTAAGGTTCTTCTTGTTTATCAATTGCTGTAAAATATTTTGGAGTAGGATAGGAATTTGTGCACGTAGTTGGCAAATAGCTGAAGATCTAAAATTTATTGCTTTTTGAGGTTTTTAATTTAAATGCCTGACAACTGAAGACAGATGGTCAAAATAGGTTTTTTTACAAGATAATTAAAATTGGGCATTTTTAGCTTTAAATAATGGACATTTTTATTTAAATTATTTTAAAAGGGATAATCAGGAGCTCTAAAATTATATTTTAAGAAAGTCTCATGATAAAGCATCAAAGCTTTGTATATGTTTGTACAAATAAACAATAGGTGCCAAGAACAGAGGAAAATCATGAAACCGAGTTTGCAATCGTTTCTAAGGCACTTCATTAAGACGTTATTATCAGCAAATAAGCTAAAACGAAATTTTTTTTTACAATCTAAGTTCAATCAAAATTTGAAATATTTCCATTAAGGCCAACAATAAAGAGGCAAAACCATAACAAAAACCTGATTGAGACTTCAATAAAAATCAAGAAATATAGTTCTAAAAAGCGTGAGAAAATATTTGTAATTAACTTAAGCTACCGCGCATAAAACCACAAACGTGCCCAAGTAGCAAGACAAAAACATATAGATACAAACACACACACACACACAGCAACATAAGCACGTATCGAAGCAGCCCGCTATACAAATAAACAAAACCACAAAATATTAATTAAAAGCTAAAGTAAGCGACCAACCTCAAATGCTTATCAGCAAAAAGCCAGCCAGATGGCAACGCCGCGTCGACGTAGTCAAGCTAAAATTTAATCAAGTCACAATAATTGCCAAAATTGATGAGTTTCATTAGCAACACCAACAACAACAATACCAACAATAAACAATAACATAAACCATAACAAAATAATAACGCAACAACAAAAGCAATAACACAACAACAGCCTCAATAACAACAATAAACACCAGAACCACAACAACAAAAATAACTTCTATATAACAATAATAAAGACAACAACAAAAAGTAGCAGCATCCAGTAGGCCCGACAAGGCAGTGGTTTAAACGGTTGTGTTGAAAAAAGTGATACAAAGCGAAGATGCCAAAGCAAAAAAAAAAAAAAAAAATTAAGACAATCGGTCCAGCCAACGAAAGGATGCAGTGTAAACACCAAAATAAAGATGTTAAATAAATATTTAAGCCAACTTAGCACCATATGGGCACCAATAGCCAAGAACGAAGAATCTAAAAAATGCAAATTAATTTCACAGCCACATATCTAGATTGAGAATCTAAATTATGCTCTAAGTTATACAAAATCCAAAACAAAAAAAAAAACTAACAACAACAACAAAGAATCGACAACATTCAGCCATCACTAAAAAAGAAATAAAAGGCGTCAGCAACGAAAAATTAAGGCTTATCTTAAGCATAACTAAAATTTAGCTACAGCTGTAGTCATCACAGCTAAATATAATACAAAAATATTACAACAAAACTATAGAAAAATTGCAAAAAATTCTGGCATTCAACCGAGCTGATGGTTCTTGATAATACAAACAGGCAAAACTTAAATATTGACAATATGACGTTATGAACTTTCCTATGACTGATCATTAAGATATGATTGTGATAAAGACCAAATATGAAGCTACCAAAATATCATAAAAAGATTGAACACACACACCCACACACACATATACTTAATTCCATTTCAGCCTAAAGCTACACGCATTGACAGGCAATGATGTCCAGTTGAAATTGACTGACACCATCGACCACTTCGACATTTCATACTTCAACCACGCTGGTCATGAATTTCTGCTTTATTTCTTTTGACCATAGCGATGACGTTGGCGCTGACGATGTTTGAACACACAGCTTTTGCTGGCTGCAGTAACAGAGTAACCGACCAATCGCCTTGAGTTATCTATCTATCTGCACAATGAGATGTTTTATCTGCAAGATAGACGACTATCAAGTTGTAGATAGTTTTCGTATTTATAGCTGCGAGACTTGATGGCAAACTCAGAATAACCAAAGTCAGGGTTTTTCTTTGAAGTTGACGTTCTGTACTGGCAGACTCGTTGCCGGTACGTCTCTCTCTCGATGTGTGTGCCTGACTTAATATTGGTAGCCGTTAGCCATGGGCAAGCGTTATTTTATGCTTCTGACAGTCCAATTCGAAGAGCTCAACATTATTTGTTTGTTTTTGTTTTGAGTTTGGGTTCGAGTTCGGGTTGAAATGGTGTTGTTTTTTTTTTCTTTCTTTCTTTATGTTTTGTGTTCATTTGAACTTATTGCCTTCCGCATATTTATTTGAACTTTGGTCGTGTTGACAACAGAACACAACAATACAAAAACAACAACATATAAAGAAACCGTCTCAGTTCAATTCATAAGCAAAGGAAGTTCATTAAGTTCACTGGTTTTTCGAGGAGTTTTTCTTAAATTTTACAACAATTCAATGATAAAGTTAAGTCAAAATGGGATAGCAGAATAGACCTTTTTCACAATTATATTAAAGTTCTGAAAATATTAAAAAGATTTTTATAATAGAGAGAATAATAGAGATAATAATTTCAAACACCCAAAACTGCCTAGAGATAAAAACTGTAAAAATTAACCGGTCTTTTGTGACAAAACAATGGAAATTCAAGTTTTAAGAACATTTCCTTTTTAATTTTGATTTTTTACAATTATCTTATGCTACATACTATACAGTACATTCTCAGTAAAAAACAAGTAAAGAAAGTCTAAAGTCGGTCTAGGCCGACTATGAAATACCCTAAACCTACTTTTCCAAAAATAAATAATATTATTGAAAATGGGCGTGTCCGTGATCGGATGAAGCCCATATTTAATATGCATTTAAATGTTGATGAAAAATTTACACATACCAAGTTTTATTCCTGTAGCTCACAGTTAGTGCCATTATTGTGCTTTCGCTATGGGAGGTGGGCGTTTTCATAGACGGATTACTCCCAATTTTTGAACACACCTTAGTTTTAGTATAAAATACATACGTACCAAATTTGGTCTCTCTATGACAAATATAACCTTATTTAATGAGTTTTAAGCTTTTTGGGTTGTATGGGAGGTAGGCGTGTCCGTGGGCAAATGACGTCCATTTTTCAAAACCATCTTTGTCTTGTCATATAAATCATACGTGCCAAATTTTAGCTCTGTAGGTTAAACAGAGGCTTATTTATTGCGTTTTCAATTTTTGGGTTGTATGGGAGGTGGGCGTGTCCGCGAGCGGATAATGTCAATTTTTCGAAAACATCTTTTTGTTTAAATAAAACTCATACGTATCAAATTTTATTGTTGTAGGCTAATTAGGAGCTCAGTTATACAGTTTTCAATTTTCGCGTTGTATGGGAGGTAGGCGTGTCCGTGGGCGGATGATGTCCATTTTTCAAAACCATCTTTGTCTTGTCATATAAATCATACGTGCCAAATTTTAGCTCTGTAGATTAAACAGAGGCTTATTTATTGCGTTTTCAAGTTTTGAGTTGTATGGGAGGTGGGCGTGCCAATAGGCGGATGACACCCATTTTTCAAAGACATCTTTGTGTTGATATAAAACACATACGTACCGAATTTTATTGTTGTAGGCTAATGATGAATTGAGTTATGCAGTTTTAAATTTTTGTGTTGTATGGGAGGTAGGCGTGTCCGTAGGCGGATTCCAAAAATATTCAATAGTAAAGATCCTTGGGTGCATGTGACCATGTGTACCAAGTTTTATCCAATTATCTCGACTCCTTCTTCTTATCCTGTGTTTACGGACAACACACAGACGGACGCACGGACATAGATAGCTCGACTCACGTGGTGACGCTGATCAAGAATATATATACTTTTCTATACCGGACTCGCTTCGTTCTATCCGTTACAAACTTTGCACAAAGTTAATATTCCCTCACCTTTCAGGTTTAGGGTATAAAAAGCAAGTACCGCAAAAGCAAATTACAAGTACAAGTTCACAGCAATATGAGTACAGAATGAGCACATAACAGTACAGTACAAATACAGTACAAGTACAGTACAAGTACAGTACAAGTACAGTACAAGTACAGTACAAGTACAGTACAAGTACAGTACAAGTACAGTACAAGTACAGTACAAGTACAGTACAAGTACAGTACAAGTACAGCACAAGTACAGTACAAGTACAGTACAAGTACAGTACAAGTACTTCACAAGTACAGTACAAGTACAGTACAAGTACAGTACAAGTACAGTACAAGTACAGTACAAGTACAGTACAAGTACAGTACAAGTACAGTACAAGTACAGTAAAGTACAAGTACAAGTACAAGTACAAGTACAGTACAAGTACAGCACAAGTTCAGTACAAGTACAGTAAAAGTACAGTGCAAGTACAGTACAAGTACAGTACAAGTACAGTACAAGTGCAGTACAAGTACAGTACAAGTGCAGTACAAGTGCAGTACAAGTACAGTACAAGTACAGTACAAGTACACTACAAGTACAGTACAAGTACAGCACAATTACAGTACAAATACAGTACAGGAAGAATTCAGGAATTCCGTATCCAGGCGGTTTTTGAGCCTCAAACAACCTATAGGTACTAAAAAGTAAACAAAAAACACAACTCAATACTGAGAAAACTACATTTCCTAGCAGAAACGTGCTTCTTTTGAAAACGTTTAACCCAGATTTTGCGCCATTACCGCAAAATCTTTATTTTCATTTATTTTCCTTTTAAAAACCGCCATTATAGAGCTTATAAAACGTTCGTTTGATTTTCTAAAATAAACATTTTAAAAAGTTCGTTTGATATTTTAAAATGAACTTGTAAGGGAAGGTTTTAATTTCCTTGATCCTACACGTAGTTAATGAAATTTGTTCAAGGTCAATTTTACGAAGGTCAAGTCTAGTCGAGCTTGCTAAGGGTCGTGTTTAATACTCATCCGACCAGGGTTCAATGCCTGACGTAACCTACAAAATTTTTTTTGTATTTAAAACATATTTATTTTTGATATATTTTGATAAATTGTTTTTACGATTGTAAGCGCGAACTTATTTCGAGGGTTTTTTTCTGATCAATGAGTTAATGAACCAATTATAATTAGAATTTAAATCATTAAATTAATGCTTTTGATACTTGCACAGTCAGGATGCGAACCTACGTCCTCTGCATACCAGTCTAGCACACTTATCTTCTTAAAAGTGTTAGAAAATCTTGACAGAAAAATGATTTTTTTTATAAAATTCTTGTAAAACCGTTTTAATGTCACGTTAATATGTTAAAACGTTCATTGCTGTTTCTAAAACATTGCTTATTACTTTTGTATTTTAAAATGTGCATTTTTCATTTTTGTGTGTTGTAGAATGTTTTTGAAAATAGTAATTTTAGGTTACTTAACAATTGTTAAATGTTCGTTTTTGATTTAAAAACATTTTATTTTACTTTTGTATTAAAAAATATGCGTTTTCATTGTTGCATATAATGTGCGTTTTGCTTATATTTGTTTTCTCAGTGAAAAAATACAATATTTTTCAGCAACGAATATAAAATATAACAAAATTATATAAAGATGAAATATGTAAATGCTTTAAGAGGAAAATTCTAAATTTCTCAACTCTTAAATTTCTTAAGAAAGTTGTAATACGTACGAAAATTCCTAATAAAAAAGATTTTTATTGAATTATAGTCACAAAATAATTTTAAAAAGTCACGAAAATTGATTTTTTTTTATATGATTATGAGGCAATTTAGTCCTCAACAAAACTTTGTCCTGTAAGAATATCATCGATTTAGTAGTTTCGGAGATTTTCTGGATAATTTTTAAAACCTTGATGCAGTAAATGAGATTCAAGTGTTAAGTGAAATGTTTTTATAAATTTAATATCATTTTAAAAAAGGTATTCAAGAGCTCTTGATTGTTTTATTTTGATCAATTCTATAGTATAGTTTTTGCGGTGGTTCCTATGTAAGTATCATTTGTAGTTTTACTGTATCATGATAAAAAAAAAAACAGAATAGAAAATTTTTATAATGACTCATATAACGTTGACATAGAAAACACATTTTTTTTTAAAAGGTGCAACAAAGGGTTAAGATTTCATTGATTCGAATCTGAAACCAGATTTCAAAAATTTAAAAAAGTAGACCTAAAAATTAAAAATTGAAAGTTATTTAAAATTTAATGATCAAGAAAAAATGTTAATATCAATATAATACAAATTTTCCAAAAAAATTTTCTCAAACAAGTTGCAGGAAGAGGAGCAACACTAATTCACAAGTTTTTTTTTTGCGAAAGCATTGCAATGCGAAAGCAGATGTGTACAAGACTAGTTGGAGAGTGGGAAAAATGGAAAGAGACGGTGAAGATTTGTTATACCCTAAACCTGAAAGGTCAGGGTATATTAACTTTGTGCAAACGTGTGTAACGCATAGAACGAAGTGAGTCCGGTATAGAAAAGTATATATATTCTTGATCAGCGTCACCACCTGAGTCGAGCTATCTATGTCCGTCCGTCCGTCCGTCCGTCCGTCTGTCCGTCTGTGTGTTGTCCGTATACACAGGATAAGCAGAAGGAGTAGAGATAATTGGATGAAACTTGGTACACATGGTCACATGCACCCAAAGATCTGCACTATTGAATATTTTTGGAATCCGCCCACGGACACGCCTACCTCCCATAAAACGCAAAAATTCAAAACTGCATAACTCAGCTCATAATTAACCTACAACAATAAAGTTTGGTGTGCATGTATTTTATGTCAACACAAAGATGTCTTCGAAAAATGGAAGTCATCCGTTCACGGACACGCCCACCTCCCATACAACCCAAAAATTTAAAACGCAATAAATACGCCTGTGTTTAACTTAAAAACCTTAAATTTGACACATATGCTTTTTATAACAAAACAAAGATGTCTTCGAAAAATAGACATCATCCGCCCACGGACACGCCTACCTCCCATACAAAGCGAAAACTGAAAACTGCATAACTCAGCTCATAGTTAACCTACAACAATAAAATTTGATATGTATGTGTTTTTTACCAACACAAAGATGCCTTCGAAAAATGGACGTCATCCGCTCACTGACACGCCCACCTCCCATGCAACCAAAAAATTGAAAACGCAATAAATAAGCCTGTGTTTAACCTAAAGAGCTAAAATTTGGCACATATGTTTTTTATGACAAGACATAGATGGTTTTGAAAAATGGACGTCATCCGCTAACCACACGCCTACCTCCCATATAGCCCAAAAAGTTGAAAACTCAATAAATAACGTTATGTTTGTCATAGAGAAATTAAATTTGGTATGTATGTATTTTATACCAAAACTAAGGTGTATTCAAAAATTGGGAGTAATCCGTCCAAAAACTTGACCACCTCCCATAGCGAAAGCACAATAAAGGCATTAACTGTGAGCTACAGGAATAAAACTTGGTATGTGTACATTTTTCATCAACATTTAAATGCACATAAAATATAGGCTTCATTAGCCCACGGACACGCCCATTTACAATAAAAATTTTTTGTTTTTGAAAAGTGGGTTTAGGGTATTTCATAGTCGGCCTAGACCGACTTTAGACTTTCTTTACTTGTTTTAAATTAACACAGGTCAAAACTGCCGGGAAACACCCGCAGGGTGATTATTTCACAATTTTATTGTGCGACTGAAAGACGAATTAACATGGTAATGCGAGGTTCTGTTGCTACCAAATTTAGACCACACAGCATGACGCATGTCGAATCCTAAGGTTTTAAAAGAGGAACTTCGAGCCTGTTTAAAGTCAACATTTTTATATTAACTTTGTGTTAACGATAGCCTCGGTGCACAGTCTATTAGTTTCAGCATTTTTGTAAAAACGCCAATTCTGAAAGGCTTCCTCTTAGGACTTGACTGCAATCCTGCAAGTCTTAATAAACTGAACTGGTCTTTTGGTTGCATCCTTCTCATCTTATTGCAGTCTTATACAGTCAACAGTGATTCTCTCTGATATCGGTATCGGCAGGCGCGGATTTAGGTGGGGGCTAGGGGGGCTGCAGCCCCCGGACCCGAGCAGGCAGGAGCCCCGAAGGCGCTTGTATATGAAGTGCTAATTGTAAAAACATGGCACGCAATATAAAAAATTTTTCGAAGTAATCGACCTTAAAGTTTTAAAACAATGTATATTTGCAAGAAATCGTGGTTGTGCTTAAAATTTCTTTTAGGTATAGGGCCAGAATTGATCTGGTAATGGTGGCAATATTTTAAGTTGATGTTGATGAACATAATGAACATAAATGAACATAAAATATGAACTTTTGAAGAAATGTGGATTATCATGTTCTTACAATATCCATCCTACAAAGATCTTAAGAAATTTTATGTGAAGATCAAAACCAAACATCCGAAACGTGGCATGAAGCTTCTGCACTATTGAATAAATTAATAAAACTTCAAAACACTTTCATGATAGTTTTCTGGAACTGAATTTTGAATCGCTTCAATACACCCAGCCAATATTTGCAAAAAGTAGATATTGATTTGATACACTGAGAAAAAAACACATACCCTGCTCCGGTAAAAAATTTCTCTATTTTTGATAATAGCAATTTTCTCTTTTTCAAATAAAATTTTCTTCAATTAGAATAAATTTCGCATTTTCAAAGAATTATTTCTTTACTTCTAGGAAATGGAAATATTTCAATGTCTCTAATAATGATAAGTATTTTTCTCGCACAAAAAATTTCTCATTTATAGAGAAATTTTATTGAAAATGAAAAACTTTTCTTATATTTTGATAAAAAATTCACTGTGAGAAGTATTTTCTTCAATAAAAACAAATATTTTCTCAAAAAAAAAAAGTATTTTTCTCTAAAAACAATATATTTTTCTATTTCATGAAAGCTTTTTATCATTTTTAGAGAATTTTTAGTATCGCAATTAGAGAATAGCATTCTCTGGAGCAAAGTCTATACCATTTTTCTCTAAATATGATGCCTTTTTTATCATATTCCGAGACACTTTTTTCTGAGTGTACCTGCTAACGATATGTTGTCTTCTCTTATGGAATTCGTAACACATTTGTGAGTCAAATTGAATTTTCAGGGTTTAAGAATAGTGCTAAGAACCTGAGTCGATTTGTTTGCCAAGACTATGAGAGAAGAATAACCAGAAAAAACAGCTGAAGCTGAAAGGTAAGTTTAGTATTAAAAATAATAAAAAATGTACACCGATCAAACCGACATGAATGTTTGTCGCCAATAACGCAACTTTGTATTGAAAATGATTTGTTGTAAATGATTAATTTTGACAAAAATAGTTTTCAAAAATTTGAAATTTGTTCAAAAACATGCCTCGAATGAAGGGAAACGAAGAATTATGGAAAAATGTACTTACTTCTTCGACGATCCATTCTTCTTCCGTTTTTTGCAACAAAATTAAATCAGCTGATTAGTGATACCACATTAACACAAAAGAAAGACATGAGTAGAAGTGAGATAACTTTAGCAACAAGTGGTATCTCAAGTTTGTACGTAAAACAAAAACAATCAAAGTTAACACGTGCTAAAATGTTCTAAAGTTAATAGACGGCAAAGTTAATAGAGCAGATAATACAGAACTGTGAGCACCCTAAATGTTTTTATTATTAAAAGATCCGAGCTAAATGCTCTGTCCTTAAGTAGGCCCCGTGTCGATTTTAGCCCCAGGCCCCGCTATGTGTTAATCCGGCACTGGGTATCGGTCTGATTGACTTTTATGCGTTAAATAAATTTACCTCCGCCTTGCAAAGTTGCCGCAATGAGGGTGAAGTGAGGGCGAGGGCGAGGGCGAATATTGCAGTTGGAAATTTATAAGAAATATCTTACGCGTACAACAGAGTTAGCTAGGAAGAAGATTTTGAATTGGTTTTGTTCAATACTTTCGGGTTTATTACATTTGGGCATAATTATGGTCGTGAGTAATCCTCATTGGTTTTTATCCGCACTCATAAAGTGCGTTTGCATAAACATTTGTAACAATGTGCTTTGTTAAGAAACTACGGTTTGCATAGCAAAGTTATACAGTCCGGTCAAGACCGGGTACATCAGTAAGTAGAAAATAGATGCTTATTTTCTATGTCCAAAATAATACCATTAAAAATATTTTCTAACGTTGCTTTATAACAATCCTTCGGCTACTATGTTTCGGCTTGTTCATTTTCAAAAATTCATATCTAGCAGTATTACTTGAAAACCTTCTAGAAGTACTTGGGTCCATCTGAGTTAATATAACCCTTACGCAGAACGCGTTTTTAAAGCAAAACTGATAGTTAAATACAGTATTGATATAATTATTTTAATTAAATGATAATATTTCATACATACATATATAAGCCAGGAATCCTATAAATCCAAGACGATTTTGAGAATGTACCAATTCTATTATAGGATTTGAGTTCATTGGATGTCTACAGCGTATCTACAAGTAGCAATAGCTTGGAGATTATCATGAATATTTTATTGACTCCGCTTATTAACTAAATTCGCACACATGTCGCTAACTGCTAATAAATTTTAGGCTTAGCTTCTGGATTACGACATTCTGCTGGGTGCCTGAGTTCAAAGATTTCAGCCAAGTTTTGTCAAAAGAACCTGCATTTAAGTAAACTGCTACGACCTTGGCAACTCAAGCATAACAAACTCATAGCAGCATGAATCCAAAAATAAAATATATCTTAAGAATAACATCCACAGCAACAAAAAAACAAATGATTTTGAGGCCCACAGTAAGATATAAACAAAAATTAAACAAAACACCAAAAAAATAATTGAGAGAAGCCCGAGAAGGAAAACTCTTGAAGAGCCGGTTCACTGCGCACGCCACAAACGTACTCACGTAATGGTGAATTCGCAGCTGTGGATGCTGGGTTAGCCGAGACAAACACCAGGTACGCGCTCAGAGAGACCAGCTGGCTGGGTCAATGCATAGAGCAAATGTATCTGCAAGATAACAGCATTTGGTAACGACAAAGCGACAAAAATTCAAACAGCAAAAGACAGCTTAATAAAGAAGTTAACAGCATCTTGTGGCGGGCGGCGGATTACCTGTGCAGCAACAGTTTCATTCATTGATGGTCGTCTGATGGGTTGCATGCGAACCTGGTTGGCGCCAGATATGTTTTGTTTAGTTCGAAGGCAACGTATGAAGGCTGTGAGTGAATGTATTGAGATACATTTTTTTTTTTGTTTTGTATGTGTGCGCAGATACTTTGAAATTTAAATGCTTGGAAAATTCGACGCAAGCAATAGCAGCAGCAGCGCAAGCGGTAGCAGCATCCATCCATCCATTCGATACAACGTACGTATCTTCGTTTGGCCAATTTTCAGTTAGTTGACTGTGAACAGCCGGCTTGTCTTGACGTGTGTTGTATGCGTTACAGACAATCTTATTGTTGTTCTTTTCGCATATTCGAATTTGACGTATACTTCTTCGAACATTTCGAGCTTCGCATATAAAGCGAGAAGCAGCCGTAAATCGCGTGCGCGTCTAACTGTGAAAACGAGCTGAACGTCGCGTTTATTCAAGTGTAAACCGTTTGTGAATTATATTTGCAGTTTTTGATAAAAGTATTTAATTGAAAACAAAAAATTTAAATTTGTGAAGTTTTAAAAACAAAGTACTAAAAAAAGAATTTTAAAGATTACTAAAACTCAGTGTTGAAAACTGGCAAAACTTTTTTAGAGGCAAAAATTTTGTCAGTGTGTGCAAAACTAAGTCTAAACAGTAAATCACAGGTTATTGTGTTTGCAACTGCATTTTGAAATTATAAAAAGAGTTTAAATAAAAAATTAAAGGTTCTTAAAATTTGTAAAAACCAAGTGTTATAAATTTTTTTAAATTTTTAAAAATACTTAAAAAATATTTGTGAACAAAAAATGCATTTCCGTACCTCTGCTTACTTTTGTAATTCAAATTAAAAACAAAAAACAACCCACAGAAATATTCGACCCACCCACATTTAGATTGTTGTCTAGGCCGCCTTGTCGAATTCCCTGGAATTTGTCTCTTAAATTTTAAAGCAACAGTTCCGTTAAGTCCCACCAAAACAAAAACGGTTAAAATGTCAAAAATACTGCTCTTACTTGGCTGTTTGCTGGCACTGGTGCTGTTGCCACCCTTAACCGCCGCCATACCCAATGATGTCTACTTGAAAATGTTTGCCGCTCAGGCACCCACCGATCCTTGCTATGATGACGACAAGGCGCGCAAATGTATACCAGATTTTGTCAACGCCGCTTATGGCAACCCTGTGATTGCCTCTAGCACCTGTGGTCAAGAGCAGGCGCAGCGTTACTGCGAGCATGCCGCCACCTCTTCGAAAGCAACTCCTTTTGAAGCTGGCTCATTGCCAGCTCAGGATATGAGTTGCCATATCTGCGATAATGCGCATGCGCAACGCCGTTTTCCCGCCACCGCTCTCACCGATCTCAACAACTCGAACAATGTCACCTGCTGGCGCTCCCAGCCCATTGCACCCGCAATGAGCCTGAATGCGCCACCGGACAATGTCACGCTCACTCTGTCGCTACACAAAAAATACGAACTCACCTACGTGAGCCTGCAATTCTGTCCAAAGGCTCCAAAACCCGACTCAATTGCCATCTACAAGAGCGCCGATTATGGCAAGACTTGGCAACCTTTTCAATTCTACAGCTCTCAGTGTCGTCGTGTTTACGGACGCCCTAATCGCGCCACCATTTCGAAGACTAACGAACAGGAGGCACGCTGCACTGACTCACATCGTCACATGGGCGGCGATGTTATGAGCGCTCAGGGCACGCGCATCGCCTTCAGCACCCTCGAGGGACGCCCTTCGGCACGTGATCTGGATGCCTCACCTGTGCTACAGGATTGGGTAACCGCCACCGATATCAAGATCGTATTTCATCGTCTGCGTATGCCCGATGTTGTTGTCAATCCGCTCTCTATCTCTTTGGATACTGCTGTAGCGGATGGTCCTAGTGGCGTCGGCAGTAGCGGCGTCAGCGTCATTGCCGGCAAGTATAGCGAACATTCTGCATCAACGAATTCTTTGCTGCAACTGCAGCAACTTGGCTCAAATGTCATCGACCAGCCAGTGTCCATAACCGGTACGGGTAATGCAGCTCTTATTGCCAGCACTGGACAACATTACGCTGTCTCTGACTTTGCGGTTGGCGGTCGCTGCAAGTGCAATGGACACGCTTCCAAGTGCAGCACTGACCGCAACGGTCTGTTAAGCTGCGACTGCAAACACAATACAGCCGGACGCGATTGTGAGCGCTGCAAGCCGTTCCACTTCGATCGTCCTTGGGGCCGTTCAACAGCACGTGATGCGCACGAGTGTAAAAGTAAGTCAAAGTTCACAATTAATTAAAACATATTTGTTTCTTATAAAATATTAAAGAGAGTTAAATATAGTCATTTTGGAGGATCTTTTTTTTTTTGTAGTTTTTGTAATTTTTATTTCCTTTCTAAGGAAGTTTGTTTGTATCTTATACACAGAAATTAAAGATTTCCGAATTAAAATCAAGAACTTATTTAATTCAGATATGTTCAAAAGTTGTTATATTTCGGCTAGAATGACTTTCATATTCAATTATCGTAAGAAAACTTTTGAAATATTCTTAAAGGAAATTTTACCTACTTGAGGTAAGGATAAGGTGACAAAATGTGAATTGAAACTATGAAAGGTAACATATGTACCATTATATCTCGAAATTAGCTAGTATCTTTAAAAAAAACCAAAAGCAAACATGATAACATGAAAGACACAAAAATTAAAAGTGATGAAAAAATAACCATTAACTTAGTTACTTTAAGAACTCCTTGAGTGGCCCTTTCCAAAAATATTAGAGCAAAAAATACTTAGATCACAAAAAAAAAAAAACAAATTAGCCATTTCAGTCCTTGAAAGGAGTTTACTCGAGCTTATGATAAACCGACAAGTTTATTCCGCATCCAAACCGCTAAAATACATGTTCTCAAAGAACTTTTCATGACATTGCTTACTGCCTACCATTGTCTGCAATGGTGTTATACTGGCCCATAAGTATCTACGTAAATAATATTTTTGAACTTAATTAAATTTTTATTTGTTTTCGTTATATTGAAAAATTTGTTAAATCATTCTTTTAGACATTTTTTTTTCTTTTCATAAAAAATTGATTATCATAAGGACTTTTTGCAAAAATATGATACATTGATTACATTTATTTAAAAGTTTTAAGTTTATGTTCGTTTTGTCCTGTCATATCTAATGAAAATATTGCGACTATTACCCGATAAATTTTAAACCTTTACGTTATAGTTTATTTGATCATTATCATGATTTGATATGAATATACATTTTTTCACCTTTAAGGTCGATTATTTCGAAATTTTCAATAAGTGGCATATCATATTTTTTACAATAAGCCCCTCATATCAAAAATTAGTCATTAGTTTTTATAATACCAAAGCAGTCTCCGGATTTCGGTAGTTACATTTTTATTCCCAATAAAACGGCACTGTGAAAACCTTCCTGGATTGAACTTTTTAATAGGCAGGTCCTCAATATAGGCATATTTTACATTGCTAAAAAAAATATGTTTATTTGCAGATTGTAGGTTTTTTCAATTGACGAATATTAATTTTCTTTTGAAATTTGGAGGATCACTTGCTCGATACAAATAACTATTTTACTCTAAATTTTTAGAATTTACTTTTATTCTATACAGAAATAATACGGGGAAAAGAAGTGTGTAGAGAAAACAATTTATATGGTCGATAATTTAAAAATAGAGTAACCCAAAAAACTATTTCTACTTATATATTTTTTTCGTTCTAAGTTAATACTTAATGAACTGGTGTGACGTTCTTTCTTGGAATAAATGTCATTCAACATAACTGACATCTTGCTTTTCCAAGGAATTAATTTTTTTTGGCTTAACCTTAGAAAAAATTTGCATTGAAGAAATCATTTCAATTTGCATTACTTAACTCAATATCAGTCACCAGCAATTTTTTTTCCATTTTTTTATAATACTCATTTCTTTTTTTCAGTTTTAAGAAGTGCATTTTTATATGATTTTCATTAACATCGAGTTTAAAAATATCAAGCGCTAATGTAGATAAAAGCATATATTCTTAATATACAGGAGGTGTCCCAGACGTAAAAAAATCGATTTTTTTTTTTAAGAAAATAAGCAACTTTCAGTACAATACAATGTGTAGCGGAAGTAACGGAAATTTTAAAGTTTTTTCAAGAAAATTGCATTGAATGTTGAATTTTTTTTAAAGGTGATTTAGGTGATCGCGACTTTTTTAGTTGTGACTTAATGGGAAAAACTTCATAGTGATAACTTAAAAGAAATTACATTTTTTTTAATTTTTTAATGTTTGGTATTTGTTGTAGAGTTATTAATTAAAATGTTAGGACACCTTTGGTTTTTTGTTTATCCCTCCTAGCTCCCTAGGGGAACGTTTGCGACCACGTGATAGGTTCCCAAATCTAGCAACAACACCGCACTCAGTTCTTTATATTTCAGTTATCTATCAGCTCTTTTAGATTGTTTTCGTCGCTCAACACTACCAATTTGATATATTTCTTTAATGTTCGCGTTGTACTCGCATTCAATGAGCTGAATGTGGCCAGAGTGGCTAGCGGTCATGGTGGCGTCGGTTCGAATCCCACGACCAAAAAATAATTGTTTAAGCAATTTTTTATTATTTTTATCAATGATTCAAATGTTTATATTTTTCAATTTATTTTCTTATTTTTTCTATTTATTGTTAAGAATAAAAAGCTAAAAAGCTTCATTGGATCAACAGAAAAAATTATATTAAGGTAAAATGGGGAGTTTTGAATCATAGGGAGTTGTGAATCACTCAAATATCCGCCATGTTGAATTTGCTTTTCATCAGGAAACTAGTAACAAAATTGTTAACTAGTCGGGGCTCTCACTTTTTATAATCATTTGTGCCATCAACACGTGTTCAGAGTGCGTGCTAATAATTTTACGTGCTGAAAAAAGTTTTTTCGAGGATTAACGCGGATAAAATTTTGAAAACTATTTCGGAAGTGTAACGAAACGTAAGTATCGTCAAAATTATCTCTGATCTATTGCCTTTTAACTCACAGAAGTGATTTTGTAGAAATAACATTGTGTGCTGATGACGTGTCGCCTATGTTCTAAAATTTAAAATGGGGAGTTGTGAATCAACAACTGTGGGGAGTTGTAAATGACTCTTGTTTTCGAACTTTGACAACTGCCTAGCACATCTGTCATACGTGTTATGCATTATTTTTTTTATGAATGTTTATGTTCATAATTATTTTTATGAAATCAAAGTAAATTGAAATTTTTTTTTCAAGATTTACTCAGATATCATGCCACGATATAAATACAAATTTTCGTCAAAAAACATAAAACTGGCCATTATTTTTTTTTCATTTTTGTCATGAGAACTATTTGCTCTTTCATTTTTTTCAAGTTTAATAAAAGTTAATTAATCGAAAATTTTATTGTTCACCATTTCTAGTAGTGATTCACAACTCTCCACTTTTTTTGAAAAACCAAAAATTTCATTCTTTTTCATGATTCGAATTTTTTAAAAAATTAAAAATTTTGAATAAATGCATCTGAAGGTAGTTAGGTATTACTATTTTCTGCAAATAGACGGTTTCATATCAAAAAAATATTGATTTTTGAGAAAATTATGGCACAAAATCAAAGTGTGATTCAAAACTCCCCATTTTACCTTACTAACATACTATAACATAATTCCGTAAAATGTGAGTGCGGAACGCTTGACTTTTTTTTTTAAATTTCATAGCATATTTTTAGGCATTTTTTGTTTTGTAATTTATTGAAATTTCAAAAACGCTTTATATTTTTTCATTTTGAAATTTTCAGTTTTACGAAAAATGTTTAAACTTATTAGGTCGTACCGTTTAATAATTATAATTGTAATTATTCAATGGTCGTACCTACTTTAGTTTCCGGTTTTACTCCAAGGTATTTTATAAATATTTGGAACTAAAAATTGTTATTTGCACAACTTAAAATCGAATATGTGACCATCGCTGATTTCTAATTCAACTTAAAGAAAATCAATATTTTCATTTTTGACGGGGAAGAACTAGTTTTTAAAATATTTCAATACTTCTGATATATTGTGAAGAAGATTTTTAACTGTTTTAAGGATTTTGTTGATCCAATGAAGCTTTTATTCATAAAAATATGTAAAAACCAATAAGAAAATAGTTTGAAAAATATCAACAAGGATACAAATTGATAAAAATAATAAAAAATTGTCGAAAAAAGTGTTGACCGTAGGATTCGAACCCAGGAAAATTCATTCATTGGCAAAAACAATAATAAAATAAAAAAATTTTTCAAAAAAACCACTTGACCAAAAAAGCCTACAGACATATCAACAATAATTAAATAATTTGAAAAATTTAAAAAATAATACAAATTAATAAAAAATCATACAAAATAATATAAAAATTGCTGTAAAAATTAATGTTGGTCGTGAGATTCGAACCCACGCCGCCACAATCGCTGAAAGCGAAATTTGTTCACTGGCAAAAAATTTAATTTTTGAAAATTGGCGTGGTAGGCTAAGAAAAGTACATATATTCTTGATCAATATATATATCACCACCTTAGTTGATTTAGCCATGTCCGTCTGTCTGTGGACACGTTTACAGCCGTAATTTTCAAGGTATTGTAATGAAATTCTGTATTTGAACTTCATTCCAAAAATCAAAATACGAAAATGGGCTAAATCGAGTGGAAACCACACCTACCTCCCATACATCCCACAGTCATGAAAACTCTATAAAGAGACTAATATTTTACCTAAAAAATAATATTTGGTATTTGTGTAGCTTATATAAAAATTAAAGCGTGTTTAGATCCGAAGAAAAAGAAAGAAAAATGGTTTAGATCCGCCGACGAACACGCCGTCCGACCTCCCATACAACCCCAAAATTTAAAATTGCTTTAAGCTATAGAAAAAAAAAAGTACGTTAGTATTTGACATCAAAACTGAATTGTGGCAGAAAAGTGGGCGTCAAGCGCTCAAAAATAAGCACCCCTCCCATATAACCCATAATAGTGAAAACTCTATAAAGAGGCGAATATTTAAGATTCAAAAATAACATTTTTTATTTATGTACCTATGTATTTTATATCAAAACTAAGATATATTAGAAAAATCGATCCACCGACGATCCACCGACGCCCACCTCCCATACAACCCCAAAATTGAAAACTCTCACGCTATAAAGAGGCGTGGGGTATTTTAGCTTCGGCCAAACTGAAGATATATCATACCTTACTAATTTTAAAGCACATAGAAACATATCGAGCCATAAACGCGAAAAAGATGTAACCAGCAATTTACAAAAATTCGGTTTCTAATCGAAACTTACAATTTATTTCATTATCAATAATTTATAGTTATAAGATATGTAAGTGTTATTATAACAATATAATTATTTATATGTTGGGATTCTGTAAAAACATTGTCGTAACTCAAAATCTTAAGTCGAAAATAATTAAAAGAAATCTTCTCCTTTAAAATTTTAGTTTTGATGGTTACATCTTTTCCGAGGTTATGGTTCGATATCTATGTTGGTTTTTTCCCCTTAACATTTCATGATTATGCTTAGGGACTATACTTATGGCCTAGAGCTTAAATAAAAGGATTTATATATACTAGTATCGCCTGGGGTCGAAATTCGAAAAATTTAATGATTGCATATTTATAATTACTAGTAAACCTGTTGCTCGAATTCAAGCAATTCAATAAAAATTAATTGTTAGAAACATTATAGACGTTTAATATATGATATTCTATTCAATAAGTTATAACGAATAACGATATATTGAGTCTCAATAATGATATAAAAGATCATTATGTAAATGGTTTGACTTGAAACGTTTGATCTGACACAAAATTTTTTAATGTAACTGTCAATATACGAAGACGGACTTACACTAATATAACAAGTGAGAAAAACATTATTACTATTCGAAAACATCGCAGCTTAACTCTTCCAGCTATAAAAAATAACTAATGTTAAAAAAAACGCATTAAACAATAGATTTAAGAAATAATACTAAGATATATTTCAGAAATTAATAAAAGGTACTTACAGAACACCTACATTATCGATTTATGACACATTTAGATGAAAAAAACACCAAAAAACCCAAAAAAAAAATTTTTTTTAAAACCGTTGAAATTTGACTGAGTTGTTTGCTCGGAAAGTGGAATTTTTGATTTTGGAATTGCATTTTTCGGAGAATTGACATTTGAGGAATGCATAAAAGATAATTTTGGTTAAAAATTTTTAGTTTTGAAAAAAATTCAAATTCGATCAATTCATAAGCTCTTCTCAAACTAAATTTCAAATCGATAAAATAACGGATTTTTGTACAAAAATTTTATTTCTGTTTTAAAAGGTTGGGAACCCCCTGAAGTGAAATCACAATTTTTAAAAGTGGTTTGCACATATACAGCCTAAACCTGATTTAATGACATCTAAATCGATAGAATCGGTCCATTGGTCTGGGAGGAGTTGAAGTCACAAAAAAAACCTTAGCCTATTAATTATATAAAGGGTGATTTTTTTGAGGTTATGATTTTCATGCATTAGTATTTGACAGATCACGTGGGATTTCAGACATGGTGTCAAAGAGAAAGATGCTCAGTATGCTTTGACATTTCATCATGAAGCCGAACGATCTGCCACAACGTCGAATTTTCAGTGAATGGGCCCTAGAAAAGTTGGCAGAAAATTCGCTTTTTTTATCGACAAATTTTGTTCAGCGATGAGGCTCATTTCTGGTTGAATGGCTACGTAAATAAGCAAAATTGCCGCATTTGGAGTGAAGAGCAACCAGAAGCCGTTCAAGAACTGGCCATGCATCCCGAAAAATGCACTGTTTGGTGTGGTTTGTACGCTGGTGGAATCATTGGACCGTATTTTTTCAAAGATGCTGTTGGATGCAACGTTACGGTGAATGGCGATCGCTATCGTTCGATGCTAACAAACTTTTTGTTGCCAAAAATGGAAGAACTGAACTTGGTTGACATGTGGTTTCAACAAGATGGCGCTACATGCCACACAGCTCGCGATTCTATGGCCATTTTGAGGGAAAACTTCGGAGAACAATTAATCTCAAGAAATGGACCGGTAAGTTGGCCACCAAGATCATGCGATTTGACGCCTTTAGACTATTTTTTGTGGGGCTACGTCAAGTCTAAAGTCTACAGAAATAAGCCAGCAACTATTCCAGCTTTGGAAGACAACATTTCCGAAGAAATTCGGGCTATTCCGGCCGAAATGCTCGAAAAAGTTGCCCAAAATTGGACTTTCCGAATGGACCACCTAAGACGCAGCCGCGGTCAACATTTAAATGAAATTATCATGGACCAAAAGGACAAAAAGTAAATGTCATGGACCAATCTAACGTTTCAAATAAAGAACCGATGAGACTTTGCAAATTTTATGCGTTTTTTTTTAAAAAAAAGTTATCAAGCTCTTAAAACATCACCCTTTAGATATGCAAGATGATTAATATAAGTTCGAGGCTATAACTCTTAATTGATTGAAGCTATAAAGCTATTTTCTTCAAAAAAATTATTTTTTTATATTATTATTTTGTTCAAAAACAGAAAAACAACATTTTAAAAAAATTTACTTTTGTCAAAGAAATCAATGGGGGTAGCCTTGATTTTTTGATGGCACGGACAGTTTATTAATTTAGTGTCAAGACAAAATAAATTCACCTAAAATCCAATACAGACTTTGAAAGAAAATCAAAAATGCAATTTTGAGTTTTTGTTTTTTTACAACAAAAATCATTTTTACCGCATATTTTAAGAATAAATCAAATTTTATAGTATTTTTTAAAAGGTATAATTTAAATATAAACAAACAAAAAACGGTATTATTTTGAAAATTTTTTTTAGATAACTGATAAAAATTAAA
This sequence comes from Tetanocera ferruginea, assembly GCA_958299015.1. NCBI lineage: Eukaryota > Metazoa > Arthropoda > Insecta > Diptera > Sciomyzidae > Tetanocera > Tetanocera ferruginea. Next base: position 47,212,123 of record OY282643.1, on the reverse strand, counting down.
TACAAAAAATAAATAAATAAAATCTGTTCACTGATGGCGAAGATATTTGCTTCAGAATTTAGAACATTCAATTTGATACAGGTTTTTTCTCTCTTGGCATTTGGTTGAAACACACGCTAAATAACTAACGACAATATTAAGAAAATTCATTAAAAATACTTTTGGTTGGAACTTTGCTGTAATTTAGATCACATTTTAAAGAAAATTTAACAAAATTTTAGAAAAGATGAAAAATATTGAAAAACCGTTCAAATCCGACCAAGATATTCACATGGAAAGTCAAATTTTTGAGTTCAAAACACATTTTTTTACAAATTTAACAATTGATGAATGCATAAAACTAAATTTTTTTAAGAAATTGTTACTTTTAAAAAAAATTCAAATTCGCGCAACTCAAAAACTCTTCGCCAACCAAAGATCATATCAATCAAAGAGCAGATTTGTTCTCAAAAATTTAATTTCTCTCTTAGAAGGTTGGGAACCCCCTCTATCAGATATATCATTTATATATACATTCTGCACATCTGGGCAACATAACCTCTCGAATGATATAAGTTTCATTTGTTTTGAGTTTAAATTAATACCAAAAAAGCGTACGAAAAACTTTAATGTTCACGTATTAATATATAAGAAAATGTTTCTTCGAAACTTTAGAGAATTTAAAATCTAAAAAATTTAAAAACTTCCATTTTGTAGTGTCGCACCCGTTACCTTCTATTCAGAGTATTTAATTTTGAGACTTGCAGCTACAAGAATATGCTTTTCTTTTGCCGGTGGGTCTTCGGGTTATCCAACAAATCCAAAGTAATCGTCTATATATGTCACAACCGTTACTCACAACCATTGCTCACTATTGCTCATATAGTTCATTGGCTTAAAATAATCGTCTTTCTCTTAATAAGTGCCCTTTACACGAATGTTTTTTATTATGGAAAAAAAATAATTGATTTTGAACAACTTATCTTACTTTTAAACAAAAACATCGATATGTCATTCAATATGATCCAACTTTTAATACCGAAGATATGATGAAAATGCAAAAAGTAGGGTTTTACCTACGTTCGGCAAAAAAATTTTAAAAATTTTTTTTAAAAACAGTTCCGCTAGAAATTTCTATATACTTTCTGGGCAAAAGATTAATGATATTTTAAGAGCTTTACTTTTTTGATATTAGAATGGTGCAATAGGATGAAAGTAACTGAGATCTGGAGGGTAAATACTAGAACGGTGCACCTGAGGTCAATGACTTCAAAAGAGGTCATATTGGTTTCTTTGAGACAAAAACATTGATATACCAAACTTTAAAATCGGACTGTAAACACCAGAGATATAAAGAAATATGTCAATGCGCGACTCCTACGTTCGGTTAAAAAAAAAAACAAAATTTTATTCGTAATTGTCTTGCACAAATGCGTCATATTCGCTAGTTTACGGCGCACTTTTTTTTTTTGCATAGGAGGTGGTACGGTCTAATGTCCACCTCAATTTTAAAGTTTGATCTCTAGAACTTCATGTTACCTTTGGTTGGTATATTTTTCACACTCTCCAGAGAGACCCTAATACAATATTGCAGAACAGTTTCACTAAGATTTCGTAACATTCAAAGCTTAACAGCCATAACTTTCAGTTCTCACTCACTTCTTAACTGATTCAATTAACATCATAATAAAAAAAATAAAAAACATAAAATAGTAAAAACGAAATGCAAAACAAATACCATTCTTTATCTAAACTATTAATTTCGCTAAATGAGTAGCCGTAAGGCCAAGCCCACACGCTCACGCTGAGCACAAACTGCAGCGCATTTATTTATTTTGGGGATTAGGATTGGGATCATCCAGCAGAGGACTACGTTAGACACGTGCTGACAGTCTCGGCTAAGGTTTTATTATTACTTTTGCTCTTTTTACTACAACAGTTTGCCAAGATTTGTGGAAGTCAAACGACGACGACAACAACAACAACAAACACAACAACAGCAACAGCAACAAAACTAGCAACCATCAAGAGAACACGGCAACGAAAAGACCATAAAAATGGACCGTTTTTAATCAATTTGCAACTCATAAGCTTCTGCATGCGTCCTCCGGCTGCTAAGATATGCAAATAAAAAAAAAAAACAAAACAGGCTAACAATTTAACGACGTTAACATAACGTTGATTCACATTTAAGCCTGGTTCACGGGCATTAGAACTCGTTTGTCGCTATAGCGCAATGCTAGCTAAGGAAGATGTATATAAAAGAGACGCTTAAAGCCGAATAAATGAAAAGAAAGTGGTTGGATGCAACATGCCGCGTTTGGCTGACGTCTAGGGGTGAAGGGTTAATATAGCGAGCGCATGGCTGCAGCGTAAAGTTTTCTTAATTAAATCAGACTTTCAGTTGCTATTAAGTTTAAATACTGGCTGTTTTTTTATATCTTTCATTTCTTATGTTTATCTTAAGGATTTATGCCGACTTTGCTGCATATGGAAATTTTTAATTTTATATAGATTTTTTTAAAAAGGTTGAAATTATAAGGAATACAGAGTGGTAGAGGGGTAGGGGGTGTGAGAGGGTGGAAAAGAGAGAGAAATTGAGAAGCTAATACACAGACTAGCTTAGAGGTAAATCCTTTGAAAATATAGCATTTTAAGCGTTGCTTATCGAACAGTCAGAGATATATTTCTGTGTCGACAAGGAATAACCGCTAAAGTCGAGTTAGGACAAAATGAGGTTATCAATTTCTCTACCATTTTTCGCAACGAAATACACTAGTACGCAAATTTTTATGGTTGTATCTTGAAATTTAAATGTTTGAGACCATCAAATCTAAGCAACAAAAGTCAGGGTATCCTGATATAAGGGAGCAATTTTCATCTGAAGAATGTTGTTCTGAAATTTTGAAAATGAGTTTAGCTGTTATTCCTTGTCGACACAGATTTAGTACAGTAGATATATTTTTTTAAGGCGATGAACCTGTTAAGAATATTTAATTTGAATAAAAGAATTGTTCAAATAAGCGAAAATCGAAATTGCAGTCATTATTTAAAAACCCATTTCATCGCATTTTTTTATGCAATTCATAATGAAAGCATGAAAATTTCAATAAAAAAATTTTCAAAAGTTTCCTCCTATCTACAAATTCTGAAAAAATTGTTCTTGTCATTAAACAAGAACTTAATTTTAACACGAAAAACCTAAAATTGAGAAAACGTTAAATCGGAATTGAAAAAAAAATTGTTGAATCCTTAGTAATTCTACACACTCTACACACACTACACACTCTACTTATAGCCTTACTTCATAACATTAACATTCTTATAAATAATACTTCAAACATTTTGTACCTATTTGTTGAACATTTTATTGCCCATTATTGGCACTTCATACGCCCTCCGCTTGCTATTCATGCCATTCATTCACTTTCTCATTCATTCATTCTTTATTGAATCCTTTGGTCATAACGTGATGCATATGTTTTGCATATCCTGCAATTCAGCGTTACAAAAGCCAAAGCAACAATAAAAGCAGCAATAATAAAAAAAAACAACACCTCTGGCATTTTGCGCTCATATCCTGTGCGAGTGAGTCAATTGCGGAAAAGTCCTGTTTTTTGTTGAAAACTCGAACTTTTGTCAGTGCATAAATCAACAACAAGCGGGGCGCGCACATGCGTTTATGAAGGATTCTTTTGCTAGCTGAACGCACATATGTGCTGCAAACACACACACACACACACATACACTTATGCAGGCTGCATGCTTGCAACATGCTGCACGCGTATCCTTCCTTTTTGTTGTTTTGCATTGTTTTGCTTTGTTTTTGCAATTCATTGGTTTGCTGCTTGCTGAGCTCAGCACATTTTAATGTTCACCTTTTGTATGCTGGCCATGTTTTATGGACACGCCTATGGAATGAGCTCGAGTCCAGCAATAATTGTGTGCTTAATAATGTATGTGTGTGTGTGTGTGTGTTAGTGTTTTGGCAGTTTATAAGCACTGCTTATGCGTAGCAATTTTGACAGTTTTTCATGCTAGCAATGTGGGAAAATCTGGCGGAAAATTAGGCAAAAATTTCCCAATTTTCTCGCCTAAGCACATGTGTGTGAAAACACATGTACATATACATGCAAAAACACACACAAGCATGCCATAAGCAAATTAAGGATGCACATTAAAGCTGACGTTGGCGACATTTGTTATAGTAATAAACCGTTATTAGCAATGTTATTGTTATTATCCTAGTTATTATTGTTGTTGTTGTTATTGTTGTTGCATTATTGTTGTTTCCATTATTGCTGTTTGTGCATTTGCATTATAAGCACGTTTGCATCAGTATGTGTGTGCCTGTGTGTGTTAGATTTGATGTTTGCATGACATCATTGCGCCCACCCTTGATACAAACAAAACAACAATAACATCACCTACAACAACAACACCTTCAACACCAACAACATCTGTTCAACATCCAGCTTAAATTGCAAAAAAAAAAAAACTTTTCCATCAAATTGAATTCCATTTAATTAAATTAATTTGCAATTTTGCTATATATTTTACATCAAAATTTTATAAAACCCTCATTATTAATGGTTTTTTTTTTTTTTTTTTTTTTTTGTGGCATTTATGAGTTGTTTATTTTGTTTTTTAATTTTATTTATTTTTTTTTCACAAAGTCAAAATCAATCCATTAGCTTAACCTTAGCTATGTAACCAAACAATGTGTTGGCAATATGACTGCAACAAGGTTAACATATAAATAAAAATCACCCAAAAAAATTGCTTAAAAAATAGAATTCGATGAATTTTAATTAACTTTAAAATGCCAAAGTTTTGTGGTTTTTTATATTAAATATGTATTTTCATGAACTTGTATATGAAAATGTCTGTTTAAGTTTAAACAAAAAATAGTATAGGTTGTTGAACTAATTAACTCATGGAATTACCCACGAAAAGCAATTCCAAACAATGTATTCTTAGATTTTGTTGAAACTTTTTTGTTATTGCATATGAAGTATGAATTTTTGATTTCTAAAATACTATCTGCGCTTTTTAATAAACAATAAAATTATGAAGGTTCCGAAACGTGAGGTTTTGCCAAGAATTTTTTCCATTTTGCAGAGAAAAATTTTCAAAAATTTCGAAAAGGAATTATTTGTTGAGTGTATAGTACATTTATGACTCTATTTGCATACCCTATGACCAAGTTTTGCCTGACTTTTGTATGTTCCTCCCACACAAAAAGCCTTACAGATGTCTAAGGAAAGTTCTCTTTTGATCCTATCGATTTCGTTTATTCTTAGTAAGCATCTATTACTCCATTTGTCTAGTCTTCCGAACGAGTATTGTTAAGATCGGCAAACTTTTTTATGTACCTACCATACAAAATCATGAAAAAAACTCATAAAAGTCCAAGGGAGATGCTCCTAAAGACAGAACAAAGTCAACTATTTTTTAAATTTTTCATAAGTAGTTAAAATTACCCACGCATACAAAATTTCATAATCAACTTCATAAGCACTCAATAAGCTAACTAGGAGTCATTTTAAGGATCATTTCATTTTTGAAATTTCATTTTTGTGACGTCATTTCTTCGTCTTAATAAAGAAATAAATTATCAAGAAAAAAAGGTCCTTTCCCGGCGGCAGATTATCTCAAATTTGAAAAATATATAAAAATTGTATTCTGTTGGTGCAATATTAAGAAAAAGGATTGACATAGATATTTTTCAAAATTTTTGATTAATAAAATTGTAAAAAAAATTATAATACATAATAAAATGTTGGAAATTTATTTTGTTGAAAATATTTTAATTTTGTTTCAATAACCAATTACATGAGTTATTTGACCGATTCATGGCAAAAAACAAAAAAAAAAAAATTAAAAATGAATATTTCATAAGTCTAGTGCTTAAAGTTAATAAATTGTGTGTACAAGATACAATTAAAAAATCATCATTTATCATTATTGTGAATAAAATTCATGTCACATTTCTCACCGAAAGGCGCCTCACGAAAAAAAGTTTTTCGGCACGGTTGCTCAAATAAGCCTTGGTTTATCTAATAATGGTGCTCTTAATATTTCGACTCTAGCGATACCCATCCGTGAGCTAAAAAAAAGTTTGAAATAACTTCTTAAAATCGAGGCTTTTGTAAAAATATTGGCTGGTGTTGCAGTTTAAAATTAAAAAAATGGTCAGAAATAATAGCAATAAAAAAGTTCTTCTACAGTGAGAAAAAAACCACATACATATCTCCGGTTGAAAATTTCTCTATTTACGGTAATAGCAATTTTATCTTTTCAAATAAAATTTTATTAAATTAGAATAAATTTTCACATTTTCAAAGAAATATTTCTTCACTTGTGGGAAATGGAAATATTTCAATGTCTTTAATAATGATAAGTATTTTTAACGCACAAAAAAAATTCTCATTAAAAGAGAAAAATTTATTCAAAATGAGAAATTTTTCCTATATATTGATAAAAAATTCATTATGAGAACTAATTTCTTCAATAAAAACAAATCTTTTCTCAAAAATTACAAGTCTTTTTCTCTAAAGACGATATATTTTTACATATTTTTCTTTTTCATAGAAGCTTTTTATCATTTTTGGGTAATTTTTAGGATCACATTTAGAGAAAACCATTAACTGGAGCAAAGTTTAATATATTATTTTTTTCGTGGGACCAAAGATAATGCGGATTTTCATAATTTTTTTTTTTTTTCATTTCTTTTTCACTGAAATTCAAATGACTTAATTATTTATAATAGGGGTATTCTCGCTGTCTTGCAAAACCCTTGCAAGGTGTAAGAATTGCAAAAGTTAATCTTGCAACCCGTGCAACGACACAACAACAAAATACAAGCGATAAAAGTTTTGCAATTCGTGCAATCCATGTTTTGAGTGGACGTGCAACCGTGCACTCTGATTGAGACAAATTTGTTTATTTTAGTTCGTGTGCGTTAGAGTAAATATTTAAATTTTTTGTTTTCGCCTGTTCGCGGCATTTCTTTTAATATTCACAATATTTGTGGTTTTGTGCGCTCCCGCAGTGTTGCATATTTCAGTATTGCAAGGTTGCATTTCCACAAATTTTGCATCTTTGCTATACTGCGAGAATACCCCTATTGTGACTTGTTTTTTTCTGTTTTTTTTTTAAATATATGGTTTTTTAAACATATTAGTTTTGATGGTTATCAATTTTAGCAAGTCTGCAATGGAAGCATCCAACACCTTTCCAACGATATTTTGAAAAACGGAACTAAATTAAAAATAATTCAATTATTTGCAATTTTGTAAAAATAATATGAAAATGGTCAGGAAAATTTGCATTATCTTTGGACCCACGAAAAAAATGCAATGTTTTTTTATGCAGATTGGAAGAAATTTTTTATTACTTTTATTTCTGACCGTTTTTTATTTTAAATTACCACACCAGCCAATATTTTTACAAACTGGCTTGGAAAAAAAGAGAGAGCTTTTTTTGAGAATTCTGTTTCCAAGCTTCTGTAGAGTATCCGGTTTACCGAGTAAGCGTGTGTACTCTAGACCTGGTATTAAGAAATTTTCTAGGTACGAATTCCTATTAATATTGCACCAGGATTTAGTGTAGCTTATTATGAAAACTAACATACTTCTAAGGTTCTTCCATAAGGCCCAGAGAAAAAAGTTTTACGGTGTTGATATCAATAGAGAATTTAAATTAGAGAGTCTTATTTTTATTTGTTAATGGATTTTTTGTGTTGTCGCGCTTGGTTTTCTGATTAATTACACATGAAATAGTTTGTTTTCGTACACATGTCTAAATTTATACTGAACAATTGTAATTATACCTGGGTGCTACGAATTGATTAAAAAAAAAAGCATAAATTCAGTTATCGACATGTGGTGCTAATAACTGAATTTGATGTAACTACAGTGAGAATGATGAAGTATTTTGCAGAAAGGTATGTCTTTAATTACAAATGGCCCAATTTTGTCTGGGTCCACAACTCGACCAGGTCCACAAACTGTTTTAAGTAAAACGGAACAATTGTATAATGGGTTAAAGTTTCCCAGCGGAAACGATTACCAAAATGAAAGAAAGAGTGATTTACGTTGTAAGACACACTCCGCACGTGAATAAGCGTGAGCACACATTTGGGAATAATGTCGTTACAGGCAAAGTATGGCCTACATAAGTTTAAAGACGCCACCACACACTGACGTTCAGAACTACCGATGGTGTCCTTTGCTAATAGCTGATTCGAATATTTCTGGTTGGTTTGCAAGTATAAGAAAATTAAAAAAAATAGCATAGAAAAGTACCTGGTTGAAAATAATTATTTTAGAACCTCTTTATATTATGACTAGAACAAGAATGAAAAGAATGCTCCCTCAAAAAATGGCATGTTTTATGAATTTTTATTGAAGATACAGTTAATATGAATCATTTTTTTTTTTCAATAGAGTATTGTCAGGTCACAGTTCAAAAATAATCTGTAAAATTTTCAGTTTTCATTGAGCCGGTGGCAGCAATTCTTGTCAGGCGCCTCGGAAAAAAGGCATTTTGCGTTGTACATCAGAACTCAAGACTGAACCATCTAAAACACAAAAACCAAAGTACATATTTCACTTTATATTTACGTTTTTCCAGGTAGCCTTGTCGAGAGAAAATTATTTTTTGTGGCACTTTTGAGTTAATAATCCAATTTTCGACAAAAAAAAAAATTTTAGCCCCTATAAAAAATACTTTAAATTGAAAATTTCAACAGTGTTACCTCGCTGAATATATACACAAAACGTGTGCAAGAAATCACATCGATCGGTTCAGTATTTTTTTGTGTGACAGTGTCCACCGACTTTTAAAACACAAGTTGTAGGAAAATTTGACATTGCGCTCAAAATAGTACTTTTTTATTTTTTAGGGTACTTTTTATTAAGTAATGATATGTGAATAAATACATAAATTAAAACCAATACTTTTTAAATTTTATTATATTTATCACATAAAGGAACAATTAATAATCAGGATTTCTTCAGAACCCGTTAAATATGTATATTAGGTAGCCTCGACCTCTATGGGGCAAAAAAAAAGTTTTCATTGCTTAAAATTAACTTTGATCGTTTCTAAAACGAATGAACAAAATTTTTTTGGCTATAACGATAGCCGCCAGTGAGCTAAACCATTTCGAAAAACATCCAAAAACCATGTTTTTAGTTAAAATATTAGCTGATGCAGCAGTTACAAATAAACTAATTAGAAATAGTAGTACTGAAGAAGATCTTACTATGTGGTCCAAAAAATTGAAATCTTTGCCGCCTGACCAAAGATATTGCGAATTTAAATGAAAATTTTTGACTATTTCTTTTAAAAGTTCTTGTTCTGGGAACATTTCTAATACCAACGGCAAATAATACATGACTGGGCGAGAATTTTGGCAATTAGTTTATGACTTAATTTTCAAAACTGATTTTTTTTTAACTCTTGACAAAATTTCAAGTAAAATTCTTTTATATACTAGATTACTTTTTTCGGCATGAAGGTACTCGGGTACTTTTGTAGAGTCAAAAGTACTCAAAAAAGTACTCAAAATATCATCCCTGATAGGTGGTTTATTATGCTATATATCGAATAGTGTGGTTTAATAAAAACTGAGTTCCATGAAAAATACACTAAGAGAAAAATGCATTAAAATTAAATGAAATTGTTTTCTAATCAAACGAATTTTATTTTTGAAATAGAGCTTGAAACAATATCATTTAAGTTAAATACAAATGTTTTTAAAGTTAAATTAAAAAAGAAATGTTTTTGTTTTTTTAAACATCTTTATTCATAATGTAAAGAATAATCTTTATAAATTTGAAACAAAAATTTTTATATTTAAAACAAATATTTTAAAGCATGATTTTCTCGATGCCACTTTTTTCCGAATTTTTGATGGCAGATTCGTAATGAGCGATCCTTGGAACCCTCCGAATACCACATCTTAACTACATTCAATGAAGTTTGCATTTGAAATATTTTCAATATTGACAAAAATTAATCAGCTTTTATTTTATTTTGTGTTCGATATTTTTCAAAGCAATTAGAAATATTCAAAAAGTTTCAAAGAAAGTTTCAAAGAAATAATGAGTGAAAAAAAAGGAAAAGAGTGTATAGTTGAAATTTTAACAAAAAAAAAACAAATTGGCCATTTCAGCCCTTGAAAGGACTTTGACCGAGCTTCTTATGATCAATTGTGTTGTGTGTGTTATTAAATGTTTGCACACAATTGACCGAGAACTGGACCTACATGTTTTATGCCGACTCCGAACGGCTAAAGTTTATGTTCTCAAGAAGCTTTACATGGCATTGTTTACTCTCTGAGGTTTGCCATTGTCTGCAGAGAGGTGGTGACCGATCAGAAATATTTTTTATTGAAAAAAACTTTTCGCCGCGGCTGGGGAAATTTTAACACTTTTATTTTAAATTTTGTTTTGTAGAAACGCAAATGCATAAAATTTATATTTTAAAATTTTTTATTTAATTTGAAAGCATGTTTTTTTTTCTCAGTGTACGTATTATTGCGCGTTTATAAAAATATATTATCAAAAATGATGAATTTTGTAATGGAGCTTCCTCTGGCGCATACTTTACTTAAAATCGGTTATCATAATTCGAATTTGCGTACCTAAAGGGTGATTTTTTAAGAGCTTGATAACTTTTTTTTTGAGGGGGAAATCCAATAGCCCCAAACTCTAAACTTCTTCAAAAAAATTCTGAAAAAATTTCAAAAATATTTTATAAATAAACATTTAGTTAAAAAATATTTTTCATTTAAAAATAAGGAACATAATTAAAAAAAAACCTGAAAAGTTTCTGTTCAAAAGGCTTCTTTCAGCCTAATTCTTATTTAATTGCCAGAATGACTGTTCAATTTTGACATATCTTGGTTTAAATGAGTTTTTATAGGGTGATTTTTTAAGAGCTTGATAACTTTTTTTTTAAAAAAAACGCATAAAATTTGCAAAATCTCATCGGTTCTTTATTTGAAACGTTAGATTGGTCCATGACATTTACTTTTTGAAGATAATTTCATTTAAATGTTGACCGCGGCTGCGTCTTAGGTGGTCCATTCGGAAAGTCCAATTTTGGGCAACTTTTTCGAGCATTTCGGCCGGAATAGCCCGAATTTCTTCGGAAATGTTGTCAAATGTTGTGAATCGTGTTGTTGTTGTCAGATGGGGCTACGTCAAGTCTAAAGTCTACAGAAATAAGCCAGCAACTATTCCAGCTTTGGAAGACAACATTTCCGAAGAAATTCGACTATTCCGGCCGAAATGCTCGAAAAAGTTGCCCAAAATTGGACTTTCCGAATGGACCACCTAAGACGCAGCCGCGGTCAACATTTAAATGAAATTATCTTCAAAAAGTAAATGTCATGGACCAATCTAACGTTTCAAATAAAGGATTTTATGCGTTTTTTTTAAAAAAAAAGTTATCAAGCTCTTAAAAAATCACCCTATAAAAACTCATTTAAACCAAGATATGTCAAAATTGAACAGTCATTCTGGCAATTAAATAAGAATTAGGCTGAAAGAAGCCTTTTGAACAGAAACTTTTCAGGTTTTTTTTTAATTATGTTCCTTATTTTTAAATGAAAAATATTTTTTAACTAAATGTTTATTTATAAAATATTTTTGAAATTTTTTCAGAATTTTTTTGAAGAAGTTTAGAGTTTGGGGCTATTGGATTTCCCCCTCAAACCAGGTTTTTTTGGAAATTTTTCGAATTTAAGCATTAGTTGGTTAATTACAGACATTTCTTTGAACAGACAAGACTTTGAGTCATCATTTCGAATAACAAATGTCAGGAATTGTTTTAAATTGCTTCTTAATTAAATCTTCCTTTCATTTTGGCTGAATTTTTAAAATTTATGAAGCGTTTTCTATCAAATGTACGCTAATTTTGAAAAAAATTATATAATAAATATCCAAATGACCAAAAATATTACCAAGACTTATGATTTTTAAACATTAAAGTAACATTTGAACATTTGTCTTTTGAAATTATGACTACTATACTTCGAAAAATCTTCGAAAAAACTGATCTAAGGGAAACACCGTTTACCTCTTTCAAAAAATCTAAAAAAAATCACAAAAATACTTTGCCACCTAAGCTTTTAAAAAAGCCTTATCAAAAGCAATAACAATATTTTAGCAATATTTAACATAATTTTTTTTTAAGCACTAAACTAGAACTCTGTATATTTTCAATAAAATCTTCAAAACAATCAATCAAGTATTGAGTCTTTGATATGCATAATTATATTAAAAAAACTTTGACTTTGTAGACTTATGATTCAAATCTTCTTTCAGTGACTCACTTAACGTTTGTGTGATTGATGATTGATCAACACTGTTTAGAATAATTTTTTTAATGTTTAAAGAATTTTTTATTTTTTTTTTAATGAATTCAGGTTTACGATTGATTTTGTTAATTAGTCACTAAGTAGTATTAATTGTTTTACTATTAATTAAAAGCGATAATAAAAAGAATTAACACAAAATTTTTATATGAATATAATATTGTAAGACGCAAATACTGTAGATTGTTATATGAAATAAAAAAAGCGGTAAGTTACATGAGAAAAATTTTACAGGAGAAGCAAATAACAACAAATAGCAAATAGAAACAAATTTTTTTAATATTTTTTTTTTTTTGTGAATTTTGTAAAAAAAAATTGTTGTTTTGGCAGTGGCAGTTGACAATTTTTGGATGAACATGTTTTTTGATATGATGCATCATAATTAAACGAAAAGTCGATTTTGAATTAATGGTAATTTAGGGCTTTTTTGATTTTATATGACGAGATATAGAATATATTTTTTTCCAATGACTTCAACATAAAATATAAATTTTAATATAGAGTTTCAATGGAACTTTTAAGAATTTTCAAATTTTTATGATATATAGAAAATCATTAAAATCAAAATGAAGAGTCTGAGATTTTTCAGAACTATTTAATATCAACTGTTTTAAGTTTAAACAAAAACTTCATATATTTTTAAGTACAAGTATCGCCTGGGGTCGAAATTCGACCAAGTTATTGATTAACTATTTATAATTATATATGCGAGATGATTAAAAAAATTTCGAGGCTATAACTCTTAGGGCCGTTTTATTCACTTTTTCTAACTTAAGCTAACTTGGGAAGTTTCAATAACTTTTATCAACTTGACTTTTTGTATAACTTGCGAAGTTTTGAATTTTAATTTCTCAAGTTAAAATTTGATTTTATTCAGTTTTGTAAATATCAAGCTGACGCTTTCTGAGTAGAAGTTTAGTCAAGTTATAAATATTCAAGTTATGAAAAAATCCCAGGGAAATTAATAATATTTGACAGTCATAACTTGAGAAATTAATTTAAAATATTCTTGTTTCAAATTGAATACAAGGACCGCACAAATCCGCAAGTTCAAGAAATTTAACAAAAAAATAGCAATATATGGAACACAGAGCAGTAATAACTTACACAAGGTCTTACAAGAACTTTACAAGGTTCTTAACATAAAGAAATTGATGTTTCTTCACAAATCGATTGGTGGATTTCTTCATTGGAATTACTTCAAGCAGCTTTATCATCAACTTGTCGTGGTTAAAAAGTAACTTAACAGAATTTTGGTTCTGCCGATGGATAAGAACGCAACGTGTCCAAAGTGGAATAGTTTTGTTGGAATAAGTTACTTGTTCATGCAAAAAGAGAAAGTGTTGCATTACACTATTTTTCAGGGGAACTGCAATGTAATGTGAGTTAATTTGTGATGTTATACTTGAATATATCATCTAACTGCTTAAAGCATCAACTACTGGTTGTTATTTTTCAATGTTTTGAAATGATATCAAATCGTGTATGTTCGGGTAAGCATACACTATGGCAGAGGTGCACATAAGAGCTTCGGGGAGCCCTCGGCTTTCACCGTCAAGTCGTGTGTGCGAAGCTGCCGAACTTCTTCGACGATAGCATTGACCCAGTAGACAATGACATCGCTGCTAGCAGGCCTTCCTGTGGATTTTGTAGTACTGCCGCACTCATATACAATTACACTTTCTTTTTTATATGAAGTGGGAAAATATCGCAGGCCTTCCGCTCCGATAGCTCAAAAGAGGCCTGATAGAAGCACTTCTTTAGAATGGCTAAAAGTAGGGGTAAAAAAAAGTGTTGAAAAAATATTTTTTTCTTTTACACCTTTTTCTATTTATTTATATATTCTATGATTTTATCTTCTCTCCTATGTTTTTTTAAGTTATATTAATTTAAATCTATAATCTTTGATATAGCAGTAAGAAGGGCCATTATTGCGTCATATTTTTAAACTGATATATATTCTAACTTGTAACGAAAAAGTTGCCCTGAAGTATATGAAAAGTCAGTCTTTGTAGGGAAAACAAATTTGTTGTGCTGCCTTTTGTGCAGAAAAGGAAGGCCTTCAAGAAGTGCTCATAAGAGCAGCGAGGAACGGATGTGTTTAGCCTTCAAAAGAAGCAGTCAATGCAGGCCTTCGTATGAAGTGCGCTGGTTTAATTGCCTATTGGGGAATCAGTTTGCGTTTGATCTTCACGGAGTAAGCATCTTATGCGCAAATTGTTATGTTGAATTTTTGTCTTGTACACACATACTTAGACAAAAATGTTGCGTTTGTGTTGGAAGCTCAGCCAACGCTGTGCATCACTGCACTATGGGGATCTTTACAACTCGTAAGCATGGTTTTTAAATGTTGATCCACTGTGAATATTATTGTCGGTTAACTTTGTTAACACTGCATTTATTAAAGCACTGTATATGATATATATAACACCTCGATATATTGTTTCTTATTAAATTCGGTTTTTATGGATTTTTTCCAATGCATTTGTTGGAGAGCCGGTGGGTGTATTCGGTCTTCTGGAACTTCTTTTATTTTTAAAGATTTTTAATCTAACAAATTTTGGAATTTATTAACTATTTTTTAGAACAAATTACATGTGAACTACTTCTTTAAACTGCATTTGTAGTTTTTAACAACGTTGCGATGCGTTTTTAATGTGAATTTGTAGAAGGTCAACTTTAAAATATACTAAAAAGTTATGTACATAAAGACAAATATCATTAGTTATTACTTCTAATGTTATCATATTGTGGTAGAAGACATGCAGTTTCACGAAGCAATCGAAGCGAAGATTCTTTCTCCTTTTTCTGAAGAAAGAATCAAATGACGAACCATCTACAACATCTTGGCAACGTATGCTTTCAGAAAAATTAGTGGATGACGAGTTATATTTCACATTAGATGGTAATAAGTGGCAAGGACGGTACTTTTCTTCCTCTCTTTTTGCCACAAAAGTGCTTCTAAATTGCCGTAAGATCACACGCATTGGTGATGTTTTTTTTCTGCATTAACTATAAGTTAATAAGTTTCAATAAAAATAAAATTTACCAAGTTTTATACTAGTTTTTTGTGAATACAAATTTTAATTTTGTGCAAATTTTATTCCGCATACGTTATAATGCAATTATGATGAACGTGATATTAGCATTTTTCATTCATTCGTCACTTTATTGCATTGTTTTTATTTAAATTTTGTCTGCATATTTAAGCATATTTTGCATACTTTTGTAAATATTCGGCATATTTCTTGCGTGCAGCTTTGCATAAAAATTCGCTCTCAGGTCATAAGAGCTACGATTTCTTAACTCGTACATTCATACATTCGAATTTTTTTGTGATTGAAACAAAAAACACAAGTTATACCAAATATCCCAAGTTAGAACTCATAACTGCTCATATTTTTGGAAGTTAAAAAATCACAAGTTGACTCCAGTTATCGAACAGAAGTTATTTATAAACTTGAATTTCTAAAGTTATATTTGACAACTTGAAGTGAATAAAATGAATAAAGTTGGAAAAGTCGAAAAATCCCAAAGTTATTCTTAAATCTTAAGTTATAAAAGTGAATAAAACGGCCCTTAATTGATTGGAGCTATTTTCTTCAAAAAAATTATTTTTTTATATTATTATTTTGTTCAAAAACAAAAAACAACATTTTAAAAAAAAATAAATATTGTCATTTTTGAAACCATAGGCCTTGATTTCTTGATGGCACGGACAGTTTATTAATTTAGTGTCAAGACAAAATAAATTCACCTAAAATTCGGTACAGATTTAGAAAGAAAATCAAAAATTAAATTTTGAATTTTTGTTTTTTTACAACAAAAATCATTTTTACCGCATATTTTAAGAATAAAACAAATTTTATGGTCTTTTTTTAAAAGGAATAATTTAAATATAAACAAACAAAAACCGGTATTATTTTTAGAAGTTTTGTTTAAGTAAACTGATAAGACTTAAATACAAAAAAGAAATATATAAAATTTATTCACAGATGGCGGAGATATTTGCTTCAGAATTTGGAACATTCAATTTGAGACAGTTTTTTTCTCTCTCTTGGCATTTGGTTGAAACACACGCTAAATAACTAACGACAATAATAAGAAAATTCATTAAAAATACTTTTGGTTAGAACTTTGCTGTAATTTTTGTCACATTTTAAAGAAAATTTAACAAACTCTTAGAAAAAATTAGAAAAATTTAAAAACCGTTAAAATTCAACCAAGATATTCATATGGAAAGTCAAATTATTTAATTCAAAACACATTTTTTACAAATTTCACAATTGACGAATGCATTAAACTACATTTTTTTTTAAGAAATTGTTAATTTTGAAAAAAATTCAAATTCGACCAACTTAAGAACTCTCCTCCAACCAAATTTCATATCAATCAAAGAGCAGATTTTTGTTCTCAAAAATTTAATTTCTCTCATAGAAGGTTGGGAACCCCCTCTATCAGGTATACCATTTATATATACATTCTGCACATCTGGGCAACAAAACCTTTCGAATGATATAAGTTTCATTTATTTTGAGCTTTAATTAATACCAAAAAAGCGTACGACAAACTTTAATGTTCACGTATTAAATATATTAGATTTTTAATTAATTGTATAATTTGCTGTCGTTTTAATGAAAATAAAATTTAATACCAAAAATTAATTTAAAAATTTTCTTTCATTGCGGTTCACGTTATTGTGTTGTTATGTTCTACTTTATTTTTTCTACTTTACGTACTATATATAATAGCCTTTAGCTGTTGAAATCAAAATCAATGAAATGTTTAGAATTTGAACTGCGCCATACATCAGCGCAATGTTTTGATTTTCGGTTAACCCTTAGATTGTTCAATATTTTCCACAACAACAACAACAAACATGTTTTTGCTGCCAGTCATGCAGGGCATGGTTATCAAATTAATTTTCGTTGAGCTGTTGTAAACGAAGTCGATATGCCTTCGGGAAGGTATAGACAATTGCATTAATTACAAGGGTTGCAACGGTTTAATTTTTTTTTCCATTCCGATAGCAGGACTGAAGAAGGTTGTTTGATTTTTAAATTCAAAGCAATCGATAATAACTATTAATGATTTATGGCTAGTAACTAGAGCATAATTCAGGGTATTTTTATAGCAATATTTTACTGGTACACATATATTTTTTGTAAAGTGATACTTCCATTAAGTTATTTTTTTTATTTCGTTCTAGTTGTCGTGTTTTTATGAGCTGAAATCTTCATATTTTTTTCAAAAAGATTTAAAATATTTAATTTTTTCTTCACCTTAACTTCGAATAGCAGAATGGCACGCTTATATCCATCACTCATTTCCACCCCTTATGTCATTCTTTCATGTTCTCTTTTATAATTTTATGTTTTAATCAATACATGGCTCTTGGTTATTTTTTTTTATACTATTCATAAATATGTGTAGCTTGCTTTTAGTTTTTTTTTTATCTGCCAGATAGTGTTGATTGAATGCTTTAAATTCATGGCAAGGTGTTTGTCGAGAACTCGACAATGCGCGGCTAACTTCTGAATATCATATCACAAGTCATATGAACTGAGGGACGGACGAAGAGATACATGGAGCTACATGAACATACCATAAGATAGACAAGCTAAACGATGGATTCTTAGACTATAAGATTGCTTAAATGATGGAATGTTGTTGTTGTTTGCTGGAAGGCAGCGAAAGTGTGTTTGAGTTATTAGAATAAATTATAAATGAAATAGCTACCGATCGATGACTTAACAAATATACGATTTTTTTTTTTTGTATGAAAAATAAGCTTGCATTGGAATGTATTGTTTTTATAGACAAATTCGTAGCTATGTTATTTGTTTAGAAATGATTAAGAAAA
The DNA here is from genome assembly GCA_958299015.1 of Tetanocera ferruginea. NCBI lineage: Eukaryota > Metazoa > Arthropoda > Insecta > Diptera > Sciomyzidae > Tetanocera > Tetanocera ferruginea. The sequence continues at coordinate 47,193,890 of OY282643.1, read as the reverse complement.
AGATTAGAAAACAAACAAAAAATTCTATAAAAGCAGGTTAAATTATTAGATAAAATTTTAAAAACGAGATTATGAAATAAATCAACGTATTCCTAGTGTAAGATAAATTCTCCAACATATTACGCTACCCAAAAAATTTGATATTTATCCGTAGACAGAGAGGAAAAATCAGTTAAAATGACACTAAAATAGACATAATGAAAACTCAGCTTTACTCTTAGTTATGAAAAATCTGGGAAAATTTAGAACATCGAATTCATTATTTCTTACCTACTTATAACATCTGCAAGCCAAAAACGTGTGTGAGAAAAACGGATACCCGGCCTCGTTCGGGTATTTGGCATTAAAATTTTAATGCTATATAAATTACTCAGCTCTGCTTATATGAAGCAAAATATGAAAACAATTCTAATTCTAGTGCTTACACCATATTGGAATTTTCGTAATTAAGATGGTGGTTACATGTTAGGCAACCTCAAGTCTACAATAAATTTCAACACTACTTTTCCGCGCCATAAACGATGTACACTTTATTAACACTTTTTCTCACACACACACACACACCGCAGAGCAGTTTGAAAATTTTTTGTTTTAGAAAACTGGAGCAGTACTAAAAAACATTAAACAAAAAAATCTGAAAAGTAGTTTTTTGTTTTTATTTTGCTGCTATTATGAAGTAGTAAAAGTTCTTTGCTATGTTTTTGAATTTTATTTTAAGGCTATTTTTAGTTTCCTGCATCCGCCAGCAAAGGTGTTAGTGCAATATTCACATGGCAGGTGTTTTTAAATTTATGGGTAAGAATTTTTTTACGATTAACAAAATATTTCCAAACATTGCTGTTGTATTTTTGAAAGTATTTAACGAGCGAAAAATTGGCTATTCCAAGGACGATTGGTAAGAATCGCACTTAGAATGTATGAAAGCCCAATTTTTTTTATGCATAAATCATTTCGAAAATATTGCAAGAATTTAATTTAATTGATTGTGAACTATTTTGCATATAAAAAAAAATACAGAACGGGCCAAACTATCAATTACACAGTGCGACACGAAAAAATAACTTCAAATATCTCAATGGTTTCTAGTAGTGCATGGTCTATATATTATGCCCTCATACTCAGTTTTATCGGATTAGGTCAAATAAGAGAGAAATTCAAGGTCAAATTTCACCTTTAAGTCATACATTTTTTTTTATAACTCTTAAACTAAATTCAAATCCTGTGTAGTAACTGCATCTAAATATTTGCAATGGATGGTTCTTAACATTTTGAGACCATTTTTTACTCAAAAGGTTTCGTAAGGGGTTTAATTTTTTCTTCAAAAACAGGGCTTTTTTAAAAAAAAAAAAATGTTCAATAGTTCAGTTACTTTGTATTTGTCTTCAAAAACAATCAGATTTTGCTGAATTTTTGCATACACCTAAAGTAAAATAAAGTTATCCACCTCTGAAAAGATCACAACAGTTACATGTGCGCATCCAAAGATATTCGGATTCAAAGATTACCAAAGATGGTAACTTCGCTAATGTAATTCCTAGAGTAAAATCATTCTGATGAAAATTATAGAGCCAACAATTTTCTTCAAAACTGTTCTTAACATCTTTACCGAAAGAGTTACCGTTTTTAAGATATACGCGTAAATATGTAATTACAACATGTATGAAAAATTTTGATCTTGGGAAGAAATAGAAATAAGAATAGTTTTTATTTTTACCGTTTTAATTTTTCATGTATGTTGAAATTACATATTTACGCTCATATCTTTAAAACGGTAACTCTTTCGGTAAAGATGTTAAGAACAGTTTTGAAGAAAATTGTTGGCTCTATAATTTTCATCTGAATGATTTTACTCTAGGAATTAACGAAGTTACCATCTTCGGTAATCTTTGAATCCGAATATCTTTGGATGCGCACATGTAATTGTTCTGATCTTTTCAGAGGTGGTTTATTTTATTTTACCTAAGGTGTGTGCAAAAATTCAGGAAAATCTGATTGTTTTTGATGACAAATACAAAGTAACTGAACTATTGAAAATTTTGTTTTTTATTATAAAAAGGCCTGTTTTCGAAGAAATAATACCCCCCTTACTTAACTCTTTGAGCAAAAAATAGTCTCAAAATGTAAATAACCATCCATTGCAAATACTTAGAGACAGTTACTACACAGGATTTGAATTTAGTTTAAGAGTTATAAGAAAAAATTTGTGACTTAAAGGTGAAATTTGACCTTGAATTTCTCTCTTATTTGACCTAATCCGATAAAACTGAGTCTGAGGGCATAATCTATAGACCATGCACTATTATAAACCATTGCGATATTTGAGGTTATTCCAATTGGGCCTTAAATTGTCGCACAGTGTTATCAAATATATTTAAATATGTAGTTTCTTTTAAAAAAAAAAAAAAATGTTTTTCTAATTACACTACTCAACAAGGTTTCCCACAACGAATTGCGATAACATTTTCAATAGTAGAATTTTCCATAGAATCCGAATATTGTAATGATTTTTTTCGATTAGCCCCCATTTTTTATGTAAATGGCAAAGTTAAAAAAATCCACTTTTGGGAACACATACTTCACATAAATGCTTGTAAAAACATATTAAAAAAGTTTGTGGATTATGACTTTTCTTAAGACATGTTGTACTTGAATTTTTTGTAATAAAATTCTCTATCACATAAGAGGGCTAACTTTTTCTCTCCGATAGAATTATTTCGAGATATAGGGCTTCAAACACAAAATATTTTTATAAAAAAACGAAAAAAGTGATTTTATTTTACCTGTTTGCGATCATAACAGCCATATCAATTATGCAATTGGCACATATTATACCTTAAAATTTTCATCTGACTCTCCTCTACTGCATGCAAATTCATTGATTGAACATGTAAGTTTTTACAAGCATTTATGTGAAGTATGTGTTCCCAAAAGTGGATTTTTTTAATTTTGCCATTTACATAAAAAATGGGGGCTAATCGAACAAAATCATTACGATATTCGGATTCTATGGAAAATTCTACTATTGAAAATGGTATCGCAATTCGTTGTGGTGAAACTTTTCGAAAATTTGTGGAGTAGTGTTATTTAATTGTTTTCAAAACTTACTTACTTATTTTCAATATATATATAAAAAAAAAAAACAAATTGGCCATTTCAGCCCTTGAAAGGACTTTGACCGAGCTTGTTATGATCAATTTTGTTGTGTGTGTTATTAAATGTTTGCACACAATTGACCGAGAACTGGACCTACATGTTTTATGCCGACTCCAGAAGCTTCACATGGCATTATTTACTCTCTGAGGTTTGCCATTGCCTGCAGAGAGGTGGTGACCGATCAGAAAAAATTTTTATTGAAAAAAATTTTTCGCCGCGGCTGGGGATCGAACCTGGGCTCCGAGCATGCTAAGCCACAAACTTAACCTGCATGCCACGGTCACCACCGTCAATAAATATATAATTATTTAAAAAAAATTTTGCAGTTTTTCAAAATGTATTGAATTTTTTCAAAAAATATGTAATTTTATACAAAAATATTTAATGTTATACAAAAATATTTAATGTTACACAAAAATATTTTATTTTTTCATAAAAATTCCATATTTTCATAAACATATTTTACATTTGACTGTGAAAAGAATTATAAAAAAATTGTATATATTAAATTTTATAAAAAAGCATTATAAAAAATTCTATGTATGTATTTAAATGTTATATAAAAAATTTTGTATATTAAAATTTTTTTACATTTTCCATTTTAACCAGGCAACCAAAATAACTGTTATTTTCGAAATTTTGATGGAAAAAATCATAATGTTAAAGGCATTGTAGACAAATGTCGCGTATACCAAACTGATCCTTTTTTCATGTTCTGTTCAAAAATATTTTGATTTTTATTTATTTAAATTTTATATTAAAAATCATAAAAAAACTGTTATTTTCAAATTTTTTGAAGTGAAACTTCTTTGGCGGCGAGTGAAATTTCAAGGTCTCTTATTCGTGACGCTAGGCTAACGTTTTCAATTCATACGAAAATTTAAAAAAAATTGTTGCTGCTGCCGAGAATTGAACCCCGAATGTCGTTGCTTAAGAGCCGGAATTTATATCTTTAAGCCACGTAGGCACATGTTAATCAGCCAAACAAAATGTAATTAAAACTAAACGCGTAACATACTGAAAATAACATAATTAACATAAACATTACATTAACATAAACATTACATTATTAACATAACCGTAACATTAATTTTCATTCTACAAGTATGCACGGACAAAAAAATAGAAAAATAGCTAAAATAGAGCAGAACTCGTTCGTAAATATAGAGAGCGAATTAGAGCTCTTAACAATACAGCCGCAGCTGGGTCTGCAACTAATGATGAAAGTAAGGTGATTGCAAAAACGGCTGAGTTTCAAAATGCATTTTTACGAAACATCAGTGTATTTTGGTGAATCTACAAAGAACCAATCCCCAAAAAACACACTGATGCTTTGTAAAAATGTATTTTGGAACTCAGCCATCATCTCAACAAAATTTTAAAGCCAACCAAGTTGATACACTCAACAATCAACGCTCGCTGCTTTATGAAGCCCTCTATCAACATAGCAATTATTATGATCAGGAAGCAGGAGGTAATAATGAACAAGATTTGCCTCTGCTTTCGGAGGCTCCTTCAAAGAGTACTATGCAAATGCAATCCAGCATTCAAAAAGTAACAATGTTGAAAAGACATTCGAAAGCAACTAAAACACCAACTGAACTAAGACAAGTACCGAAAATAACAGTTATTTTACAATTTTCAAATGAAAAAAATTGTTGAAAGACTTTTTCAAATATACCATTATTTTACAAATGTCCTCAGCCTCACGAATATTTAAATTTGAAACTGATTCTTTAAAAGTTAATTTATTGCCTAGTATATTTCGAGGATATATAAAGGTTACTTTTGACTTTTATTTTATCGGTCAAAAATAGCAGTTATTTTGTGACTTTAATTTTTTTCGGTCAAAAATATCAAGTAATTTGTGTTTTCTTAAAGGCCGCTTGACAGATTGAACTGTTGACACCATGTGTAAAATGTCTCACCGATGAGATGAAAAAAATAATATCAAAATTTTTTTATCGGTAAAATGACTTGAACAAATATAAATAACCTGATATATTTGACCGAAAAAATAAACGGCAGAAAATTACTGTTATTTTTGCACAAAAAAACTATAAGGCACAAAAAACTGTTATTTTTGTCGGAAAAAATAAAAATTAAGAGATAAAAGTTAATATGTGACACTTTCGACAAAAACCATAGCCGGTACGGTCCCTGGATGCAACTATTGAATCAACAAATTATTATTCCATTTCGTATTGATTGAATTTCTTTTCAGATACTTTCTCTCTTTATTTCACACTAAAATCTCTCTTATTTCTTACTGTTAAACAAGTTTCACTTCTGCCACGTGTACGTTGCTACACGCGAGTTTTTTTTAATTATTTAATTGTTTTCAAAACATATTTAATTTTTTTCAAAAAATATAAAATTATTTAAAATATATTGAATGTTTCAAGATCTACTTAATTTTTTCGCAAAAAATTTAACTCTATCAAAAAATATTTAAAGTTGTAAAAAAATATTTAAATTTTTTCATAAAACTTTCATATTTTCACAAACATATTTTACATTTGGCTGTGAAAAGAATTATAAAAAAATTTTTATATCAAATTTTATAGTAGAGCATTATAAAAAATGTTATATATTAAAATATATTACGTTTTACCCAAGGCACCCAAAATAACAGTTATTTTCGAAATCTTGAAGGAAGAAATCGTTATGTTAACTGAATACGAATGTCACGTATACAAAATTGAAACTTGTTTCATTTACTGTTCAAATATATTAAGATTCTTATTTATTTAAATTTTAAATTAAAAATCATAAAATAACTGTTATTGTTAAATTCATTTCTTCGCTCATAAATAACACTTAGTTTTGGAGTTTTATTTATCAGAAAAAATTTTTGGGTTTTATTGTTTTACTCAGAAAAAAAACTTTTTTGTTGAGTTTTATTGATCAGAAAAAAAACTTATTTTTGGGTTAAACTGTTTTACTCTGAAAAAAAAACTTATTGTTGAGTTTTATTGATCAGAAAAAAAACTTATTTTTGGGTTAAATTGTTTTATTCTGAAAAGAAACTTATTTGTTGAGTTTTATTTTTTATTCAGAAAATAAAACTAGTATTTGAGTTCTATTTTTTCCTAATTTTTCTATAAAACTTATTTTTTGAGTTTTTTATTTTTACTCAGAAAATAACACTTATTTTTGAGTTTTATTTGTTTGATCTAAAATAAAACATATTTTTTTAGTTATTGAAAACATATTTGATAAATGTTTAAATAAAATAAATTTATTTTATTTGTTAGAAAATAAAACTTATTAAAACACATAAATGTTTTTGCTCTGAAATAAAACTTATTTTTTAAATTCTATATTTTTACTCAGAAAATAACAGTTATTTTTACTCAGAAAATAACACTTATTTTTGAGTTTTTTTTCGCTCTAAAATAAAAGTTATTTTTAAGTTTGATATTTTTACTGAGAAATTAAAAAAAATTTTAGAGTTATATTTTTTTACATAGAGCATAAAACTTATTTTTTGAGTTTTTTATGTTTACTCGGAAAATTTAACTAATTTTTTTGAAACATGGCATACAAAAAAGCCATAATGGAACGAGGGTCCAATTTAAGAGTTGATAAATGTTTAAAAATTACAAGAGTCTTATATTGTGAGTAAAATAATAAAACTCAAAAAATAAGTGTTGTTTTCTGAGTAAATAAATAAAAGTCCGAAAATAGGTGTTTTATTTGAGCGAATAAATAAGTTTTATGTTTTTATTAAAAATATAAAACTCAAAAATAAGTTTTATTTCAGAGCGAAAAATAAAACTCAAAAATAACTGTTATTTTCTGAGTAAAAATATAGAATTTAAAAATAAGTTTTATTTCAAAGCAAAAACATTTATATGTTTTAATAAGTTTTATTTTCTAACAAATAACACAAATTTATTTTATTTAAACATTTATTCTCTAACAAATGAAATAAAACTAAAAAAATAAGTTTTATTTCAGAGCGAAAAAATAACACTCAAAAATAAATGTTATATACCGAGTAAAAATAATAAAGCTCAAAAAATAAGTTTTATTCCGGAGAGAAAATTTAAAATTTAGTTTATTTTCAAATTAAGTTTTAACTAATTTTGTTTAAATATTTTTCCTATACCATAAATCGTTATTTCAACACCATCGCTGTCCAACACTGCATTTTATTTAGACTTAATTTCAATACTTAGCTAAATAAATACTATAAATGTTTGTGCACAATCATTATTATCTAATCGTCGATGCACTTTCGCAAAAAAAAAGCAAAAACAAAAACAATCTACTTGAAGAAGGTGAACAAAGTCAAACACCGACATAAACTGCAACTTCATTACCTGCGACCGACAGTACCGCACTGCAAGCTGATGCCACCACAATATGAATACATGTTGATTCCTTCACTAAAGTGTTGTTGTTGTTATTGCTGTTGTTGTTAAGGGGGCATCACATCATCATCATTTGGCTGCTCAGTGCAACTGATCGCGAGTCTGCCGCCTGATCACTTGCTGTGCGCCATTCTATGAAATATTGTGATGATGCGCAACGTTGAGGTGTATTTAGCTGGAATCCTTGAGGTACACTTTACACCCTATGCTAGGCTAAGTGACGCCAAACATAAAGCATAAAAAAAACACACAAAAAACGATCGACAAATCATGCATCATGCTGGATTTGCATGCAGACGATAAACGCTGTGCTAACTACTGCATGGATGCTAGCCTATGAATCCCACCACAACAACAATAAAAACAACAACAATGTCAGCACTAAACATCGACATGCGAGTCAAGTTTTTAAGTGGCGTATTTATGGCCAGATGGCAGTAAAAGAAAAAATCCAAAAACTGGCAGCAGCTCAGACCGTAAGTCAGTCAGCCAACTACAGCTGAAGCAGCAACAGGAATCACATGGAAGTGTTGAAACGATGCCGCCAACGTCACAGCAGCGTGTTGTTATGGACTCATGCTTTCCCAAGTGGTATTTCGATGTATGAAGAATAACTCAAAAAAAACACCGCTTCATTTTGAGCCGCATGTTGGAGTTGACACTCTGTCATTTGCTGTTGTTATTGTTGCTACACGGATGACAATATTTATGTTGCACTTTTTTTTAGCTGCCGTTTTTAATACCATTTATTTGCACCCCGCTGGGTGCCGCTACGCAAGCAGATCTTATACCTTTCTTTATTTACAAGTACTTGTAACTATTCTTATAAAAATTATTGAAGTCAGAAAAATTAAAACGTCAACTAATTCCAAAATTATCTCATGAAGTTAGTTGCGATGTTATTTTTTAACTTTAATAATTTTAGAGTTGTGGTGATAAGGTTAGTAATATTGATAGTGATACTGATAATGATAGTTATAGTGATAGTGATAGTGATAGTGATAGTGATAGTGATAGTGATAGTGATAGTGATAGTGATAGTGATAGTGATAGTGATAGTGATAGTGATAGTGATAGTGATAGTGATAGTGATAGTGATAGTGATAGTGATAGTGATAGTGATAGTGATAGTGATAGTGATAGTGATAGTGATAGTGATAGTGATAGTGATAGTGATAGTGATAGTGATAGTGATAGTGATAGTGATAGTGATAGTGATAGTGATAGTGATAGTGATAGTGATAGTGATAGTGATAGTGATAGTGATAGTGATAGTGATAGTGATAGTGATAGTGATAGTGATAGTGATAGTGATAGTGATAGTGATAGTGATAGTGATAGTGATAGTGATAGTGATAGTGATAGTGATAGTGATAGTGATAGTGATAGTGATAGTGATAGTGATAGTGATAGTGATAGTGATAGTGATAGTGATAGTGATAGTGATAGTGATAGTGATAGTGATAGTGATAGTGATAGTGATAGTGATAGTGATAGTGATAGTGATAGTGATAGTGATAGTGATAGTGATAGTGATAGTGATAGTGATAGTGATAGTGATAGTGATAGTGATAGTGATAGTGATAGTGATAGTGATAGTGATAGTGATAGTGATAGTGATAGTGATAGTGATAGTGATAGTGATAGTGATAGTGATAGTGATAGTGATAGTGATAGTGATAGTGATAGTGATAGTGATAGTGATAGTGATAGTGATAGTGATAGTGATAGTGATAGTGATAGTGATAGTGATAGTGATAGTGATAGTGGTAGTGATAGTGATAGTGATAGTGATAGTGATAGTGATAGTGATAGTGATAGTGATAGTGATAGTGATAGTGATAGTGATAGTGATAGTGATAGTGATAGTGATAGTGATAGTGGTAGTGATAGTGATAGTGATAGTGATAGTGATAGTGATAGTGATAGTGATAGTGATAGTGATAGTGATAGTGATAGTGATAGTGATAGTGATAGTGATAGTGATAGTGATAGTGATAGTGATAGATATGGCAAGGCCACTGACCCAGTCAGAAGAGCTCGAGACGCGTTCATGCTCCTTAGAAGACCAAGCAAACAACACTAAAGTCCATTGTACTGGTGGGCTCCAAAAATCACAGAAGCATCTAGGGAATGCATTCAAGCTTAAAAAAGATACAACCGCGCTAGAGGTACCAAAAGATTCAAAGTTCTTCATAAATTCAAAAGAGCTTTTAAAAAAACTTTTAATTAGAGCAAGCGCGAGTGCTTCTTGCAAATATCTGACGAGTAAAAAGTTAGCTCATGGGGAGCCACCTACAAGCAAGTTACAAAAAAGTTGAAGGCGTTCAGTTAACCCACTCTTACCTTGAGTTCGTAATAAGGATTCTATTTCCGACACAACCAGCGATTTTGACCCACCAAGCAAACAAAGACCTTCATCTAATACTGATGATAAACGCAGATGAGGTGTTGAAAAGGTTCAAAATTCGTGAAAAACGAAAGGACACTAGAGCCAGATGGTATTACAAACCAGTGTTGCCAGTATATTTCTACGTTTTATTTAACAAACCATTGAAAAAGTCCCTTTTTTCCTCTTTAAAATATTGAAATATCTCTAAAATATGTTTCTTACATAACTTTACATGAGAAATGGAACGCCCAAGTAATATTAAGGCATTAATAGTGGTGGTCGACCTCTCAACGACCACCACTTTTCAAATGCATGACACTTTTGACGAGTGGCACAAACGATCTGTCAATAAATAGTGACGTTACAGTGTTCTAAATTAAACAATGGTTGGTATAGTTATAAGAATGCATATCAGAAAATGCTATGATTAAATATTACTTTTTGCGTAACAAAAATGCAAATCTAGATGAGGTCGAATCAGCACAGAAGTTTTCCATGCTTTTCTTCCAAGGTTGTCGATTTAAAAAATTCCCTTTGTTTCTCTTTTTCCCTTTTAGCTCAACAGAAGATAGAAAAATCTCTCAAAAAAGAAAATTTCTCTCAAAACGGCAACACTCTTTCAAACCGTGCGTTATCTTAAGCAACCGCAAGTATTTTCCCAGCTCTACAACGCCTGCCTAACGAAGGCCAACATTCCAGCTCAGTAGAAGGCCCAGAGACTGGTGTTTAAGGTGGGTCACCTCCTGTGGAACAAATAAGTTTACCGGGTCCGCACTAGAGAACAACTTGAGTGTATTCAAATGGCGTTTTGAATGTCTCGTCAAAATACGAGCTACGAATGTGCCTTCTGCATTAAAATGAATGCGCAAATACATGCACCAATCGCTGTGCTACGAATGCCGTAGAGTACGAGCGATGACGAATACGAATGCCTGCGAAACATAAATGTCCGACGAAGCCAGACATTCGCAACATTCGTTAAAAGCAACGAATATTCATGCTTTTATGGTTATTCGCAGCAAGGAAAAAAATGTTAACTTTTTTTGGTCGTGTCCTATATGTAATCCAAAAAAGATTAAAATTTAGCCCAAGATTTTTAACCGTGTAGCACCAAAATATATGAAAAAAAAAACAGAAAAACCGGGACATCTCGAAAACGTAGCGAGATAGGCCAAAAAAATAACAACTTTTTACCGGATTCTAAGGGGGATGGCATTATCGAGACGCGTAGATAGAGGGCGTCACACTTTATTAAAATATTGCACCAAAAATATGTAAGAAAAAAAATTTAGAAAACGGGATAGGCCAAAACTAACCACTTAAAAAACTATGAAAAGCCGCACAAAACACACTTTGCGCACAAGCAAAACGCCAGAAAAACAAAAAAAAAATGTTTTTTAGGTTGATCCAAAATCTTCCCAAAATGTTTTTTAACGTAGAATTACGTCTTACAGCGTGGTTTGTATGGGGTCCTTTTAACAAATTTTTTCAAGTCCATGAAACTTTTTTGACGAATACTTTAGGGTATACCTATAGCCTTTAATACTCATCGTTCAAAGATAAAATATATACTAAAATATCAGATATATTCTGCCCTGACTGAATATCTAATTTTGGATTTTGTCACTATTATATTAAAGTCACAAAATAGTAAAATGTAAGAAGAAAAATTCATGTGTTTATATAAGAAAATCAACCATCAGCTGCTTATGTTGTGCCTGCTGCTTGCTTTGTTTTTGTTTCGCTGTTTTTGCTTGTATTGTTTTTGTTTTTTATGAACTGATTCGCAGGCTTCTTCATTGGGTTCTTGTACGTACTACTTGTTTATTGGGTGCTTGTATGTACTTCTTAGAAATGAAGTGCTCTATTTTAACATAAGATGTCAATCACAACCTCTTTTCAACTCAGTCAATGAATTTAAACTGACAAACTTAACGAAATGAGTCTGTGTTCCGGTTAGATTTAACTCTTATGACAATGAATTCGTTTTAGCTTTTTTCAGTAGATGGCGTAAAATTATAATTTTTGTTTTTAACGCAAATTAATTTGGATACCACATCCCACTTGCACTAGCGAGTGTAGCTCGCAAACTATTTATTTTAAATTAGTAGTTAAACTGACTGTAGCTCTCAAACTATATATCGGGCAGAGACGAAAGTGGCACCATTGCAAAGTGCATTTGATTCGCCTTCTTTTCAACTAAGTCAATGAAGTCAACTTGTCAAACTTAATGAAATGATCGAAACGAATGCTCATTTTGTCATCCATACTTTTAACTTTCATTAACAATAACAAAAACATGTTCATACCATGATATGTTACAAAATTTATGATTTATATGTTGAAATTCACTTCAACCTAGTAAAACGAACTTCAATTTATGTAGACTAAATAATAAACAGTCATAAAATGTTATGCTTCTACCTAAAGAACTCGACCCTGGCATCGTTAAGCAGTGTAAGAATAATCAATGAACATAAAGAAAAGGCTTCGCCGAATTGAATGATGCATGAAGAGCAAAACAGCAAGCAAAAATAGAACAACTAAAAAATGTTGTTTTTCGGAAGCTGAGAAATAAAACAACTGTACTCGAGAAAACAAAATAAAAAATTACGAAATTGCGGCAACATAAATAAATATAAAAATGCGTTAAGCTAGAAACTCCAATATTTTTTCGACTTCTCATACAATTCAAAGCAAAAGCAGACGGACGCAAAAGCAGAAATGCCGAGATATGCAAAAAAGCAGAAAAAAGAAGAAATAAGAACAAAGCATATGCTAAGGCGTAGCAGCTAATTTAGAAAAGCCTGCAACTAGCAATGATTTTGACTGATCCAATTAGCTGCAAAGAGCTGAGCAAACAAACATGCAACAACAGCCAGTAAACAAACAACAACAACAACAGTAATAATAAAGGCAACATTATTCAAACACTTCTGAGTCAAAATATAAAAACCAAAGGCTAGGGTGCGCTTTCAAAAAACCAACCAAAGACCAACAAGCCATATGTTGCGCGGCTAAGTAGATATAAGGCAGCAGGATATGCTGTTTATTTATGTTTTGTTGTTGTTGCTGTGTTTTTCTCTGACATTTTTCAATGCTTTAAGCAACAATTAGATAATCCAAAACACTGTTAAACACTGCATGTCCTTCGTATTCACTTTTCATTTGGTATCCTTTTTATGAGTGCAAAAGGATAAAAGCTGTCCAGCGGCAAAAATGTATGAAACATAATGTTGATAATGACAGGAAAGAGTCATAAAGATAGCAACAACACCAACAACAATAACAAGAGCAGCAACAATAATAATAATAAGTAAAGGATATGGCTGAGCAGCTCCTTTGAGTGCTGGCTGGCACAAAAACGAATGAAAAATCTCAGAAAAGGGTTATATATGCGCCACTTTGTGCCAACAACAACAAAAACAACAATGTCAACAGCAAGAATAACACAAAGCATATAAAAGGATGTGCGGTAAAATATAGAAAAGTGAAAATTAGAAAAGAAAAAAAAAATATAAAAACTAACTGTCTCAAGCGGCATTTGAAGCGATTAAAAAATGATAGCAATGAAAAAAGGATGCTTGTCGACTCTTAGTCAACAAGTCACAACAGAGGGATATGAATATTAAAAAGGACATGCTTAAAAATGTTAGCCAATCTAGAGGAGGGTGCACAAAAGTGACCGAAATAAGAGAGTAAAAATACACAAAACAAGCATGAACTTTACTAAATCTAACTAACAACAACAACAAGAACAATATTGCCAATATTTATTATTCACAGCAACAAAGAAATAGTTGCAGGCCAAAATTGCATAGTTTTTTGATAGCACAATAGCTGCAATCAAAGGCACGTTAAGAGATACCTACCGTGTGTGTGTTCACAGAAAAACTCCTGCAGTGCAAAAAGGATGCCCACTGTGACAAAAAAATAATACCAATCAGCTCGAAAGTGTACAGAAAGGACACTGCAGTGAAAAGTACTACATATAGTAAAAAAAAAAAAAAAAATGGGGAACAAAAACAAAAAACATTCCACCTCAAGTGCGCAATAAACAATCACTGTAAACAACAATTAAAATGCCAACAGAGCCAAACGGACGGACAGACAGAAAGAGCGAGTGACAATGGTAGGGACAAGAAAATAAACAAAACAATAAAATTCCAGCTCATTCACAAGCCATAAAAAAAACATGCACAGCTATAGCATCCTTCGGCATAAACGAGTAAATAATCCTGTTTTGCAAATAATTCACATGCAGAAAAAATAAAAATGAAATTCCATCAGTTGAAATCTCAACTGAGCACCGATGCCGCCATCACCACCACCACCACTTTGACTGAGTTGACTTGATGATGACTGCAAGCAGCTGTAAAGCAGCGCGGGTGGAGCTATATGTGGCAATAAAAAAGAAACTGAAAAAAAAAAAACCAAAAATCCTTGAGGCCCTTTTTTGACAATATTGTTGCACAAAGTAGACGAAATTGTTGTGTTGCAAGCAACAAAACGAAATAGCAAAAAATTGCAAGAGCAAAAACACAAACAACTCTAACAAAAAAAAAAAAAATATACACAAAGTAAACATGTCCGCCAGGATATGCAAGAATCGAGTGAATGAATGAGCAACGCTTTAGCGTAGACAACGTTTTATTTGCCCAACAGAGTTTAATAATGTTAAGTTTTATACCCTTTTTTTTCCTTGTACCTTTCGAGCTTTTCTACCTTTGTTGATTCGCATTTTTTCATTATTTTGCGCATGCTTAAAAGTTTTTAATTTTTGTTGATTACATTTCGGCATAAATTTTTTGCTATTCAGTGTTTAAATTATAAATGAACTTTAAAAAAAATTGTATCTACAAAGTTACTTGTATTATTTTTTTAAATTCGGTTTAAATTACTTGATGATATATTAAAAAACTCTAGAGTTTTACTTAAATTTCTGAGTTAAATAAAACAGCGAAATTTCATTAATACGATTTTAACAATTGCCATCTCGATTCCAACCAAATTTTTTTATATTAAAAACTATTTTGAAAAGAATTTTTATTTGCCATGTTCGAAAACTCTAGAAGGATCAACCATTAAGCGGTTAAAACGAGTACAAAGATCTGCAAGGATAAGTGTGACAGGCTGTAACAGGCCCACTCCAACAGCGGCCCTCAATGTCATTTTAACACATCCAGGTAAACACATCGAGACAAAGCTTACCCTATACAGACTTTTTTATCTCGGAAATATGGGCCCACAACATACTTTAAAGAGCCATCTCTTCTTTATTATAACTCTAAGGCGAGAATTGTAACTCTGCATGCCTTAAGATGACATGCTTTCTAAAAGCTGCTTTAAAAAACTTCATCGTAGTTATCCCCCTAAATCTAACTGGGAACAACAGAAACAAACTTCATCCAAAAACAACCATGTGTGCTAAGCGGCCGGTTATAAGATAGATTAAGGCCCTGACGCTAAAATCTTTGAGAGAAAGAGCTCCGATAGAGCCACTTCTACAGTGTAGGTCAGTATACCACAATTTTTCAAGCGAAAATTCTTGCCATTAACAGATGTATCAGACTAAACAGTCTTAAAAATGCTGTGTGCAAAACTATTTTCGTCTTCTCTGATAGTCAAGGTACCTTTAAATCTCTGAAATCACCTATTATCAAATCTAAAATAGTTTCAGAGACTGTCACCATCCTCAACTTCCTGGCTGCCCAGAGTAAAAAATTACCCTACAGTTAATTCCTGCTGACTGTGGCTTTGACAGGAATGCGAAAGCAGACTCTCAATACAAATGGAGAGCAGAATCACCATTCAAAAGACGTTGTGTGGTGTTGGTAAGAATCTCTTGAAGCAACACATCAAAACAACTTCATACCGCGAATCTCAAGATACTTGGAAGAACTTTCTAGGACAGATTTGCACTGAAGTAATATTCCCATAGTTATCACCTAAGAAAGCGAAGTTCCTTATTAACCATAGGAATAAAAACTTATTTCGCTGATGGAAACAGACTGGAATAATATTTAGACATTGCAAACTATAGACACATCACTAAAAAATTAATCTCTCAACTCAACATATTCTCACTGAATGTCCAGCTCTTCTCCATATTTCACCATTGAGTATTTGGTAGAAATCGGATAGAGAGAATATAGTTAATTCTAGTTCAATGGATAAAGTTTATTAATTCAATTTTCAAAAAAGCTGACTTTTTGAGGATGAATCATTTACTTAACTATAAGCTTAACGTAATTTTAGAATATATTAATGGACATAATCTTGATGATTCCATTAATTTTATTTATTTAGAACTCTTTGCTGTAATTTCTCAGTCCGCCTCAAAGTTGCGAAAACATCTGCATACCCTTGGTACACAAATGAGTTGAAAACACTTCGCAATAACAGGAATAGGCCTTGGAAGAGATACGTCTGTAGTTTGGACTCAAATAACCTAGAAATCTACAAAAGTTTGTTTCTGGAATTTCAAAATCTTTCAGCTCTTTTGTCACCATCCTCAACTTTCTGGATGCTCAGAATAAAAAAATAGCCCAACAGTAAATTGCTGCCGACAGTGGCTTTGACAGAAATGCGAAAGCAGACTCTCAAGCCAAATGGAGAGCAGAATCACCATTCATTGGACCGTTGTGTGGTGTTGGTAAGAATCTCTTAAAGCAACACGTCAAAACAACTTCATACCGCGAATCTCAAGATACTTGGAAGAACTTTCTAGGACAGACAATAATATTTAGACAATATTAAGTTGAGAATATTGTCTGATCCAAAGAAATTTTGGGAGATCATAAATACTAAGAAAAAATCTTATGGATTTCCTTCATCTTTCAAAACTCTTGACGAATTTACGGATGATCCTTCTATAATTTGTGGCCTTTTTGCCGATCTTTTCAAGGAATCTATTTGTTCAGATTCGTTTAATCCTGATGAAGGTTACTTTGACTACATGAATTCTTCACCCAGGGTCTCTTTGGAGTCTATATCCTTTACCTCTGAGGATATTTTAAAGTATATTGGGACAATTGATGAGGATTTTAGCGCTGGACCCGATGGAATTCCTGCCGCAGTGTTAACTCAATGCGATTTCGTTTTATGTCAACCACTTGCTTTATTATTTAATAAATCAATTACAGAAAGTTATTTTCCAGTTTTTTGAAAAACATCATTTATAAGTCCTATATATAAAAAAGATTGCAGGAATGATGTTAATAATTATAGACCCATCGCTAAGCTTTCGTCGATTCCCAAACTTTTTGAGCGAATTGTGTAAGATCGTGTTAAAGTTCATTGTGGAGAAGTCATAAAACTCGTCAGCATGGTTTTGTTAATAGAAGATCCACAGTGTCTAATTTTCTTGATTTTACAACATTCTGCTTAAATTCAATGGAATCTGGTAACCAGGTCGACTGTATTTATACTGACTTTAGAAAAGCATTTGATAAATTACCTCATGACTTAATTTTATTCAAACTTAAATTAATGCGATTTCCACAATATTTTGTATGTTGAATAAAAACGTATTTGACTGAGCGATCTTATCAAATACGATTCCGGTTGGTGTTGTCTGCAGAATTTATTGTTGAATCAGGAGTACCTCAGGGTAGCCACCTTGGTCCACTTCTGTTTATTTTAGCAATTAATGACGTCACACACGTCATTGAACACTATCGTCTGCTGATTTATGCAGATGATATGAAAATATACAGAAAAATAAATATTAAAAATGATTCTAGCCTACTCCAGGCTGATCTGAAATCCTTTGAAGTTTGGTGTACTAAAAATAATATGTTTCTCAATTCTAGTAAATGCCAAACTATGACCTTTTCGCGAAAAAGGAATAATTTATTATTTGATTACAATATAAAAGATACTGCTTTAAGTCGTGTAGATGCAGTCAAAGACCTTGGTATATGCATGGATCCTAATCGTTCAACATTCATATTGATAATATATGTAAAAAAGCGTCTTCAATGCTTGGATTTATAAAATGCTGGGCCAAAGAATTCAATAGCATGATTACAACTACAACGGTGTATTATGCAGTTGTGCGGAGTACGCAAGTCAAGTCTGGTCCCCAAGTTATAATGTGCATGTTGAACGAATAGAGAGGATACAAAAACGTTTTGTTCAGTTTGCTCTGGGGGAGCTTAAGTGGAACTGACATTTTAAACCTTCCTCCGTATGAGAATCGTTTAAAACTATTAAGATTGTAGTCACTAAGTGAGCGAAGGAGGTCTGCAGATATCGTTTATTTACACCAACTTATAACCGGTGTATTTGATTCTCCAGAAGTCCTTTCTCTTATTAATTTTAACACTAACCGTAGAAGCAGTAGAAACGCAAACATCTTAATTTATTTACCATTCAGTAGAACGAATTATATGTTTACTACTCTTTTAAACCGCATGAGTACCTTTGTTAACAACTGTAGCGTTTTTGATGTTAACTTGTCAAAAGGTCAACTCAAAAATAGACTAAAAGAGATTATGTAATTATAGATCTTTGTATGCATGGTTAGTAGTTATGTCCTGTGTTGTCCCTGAATCCAATCCAAACTTTGGATGGTCAACTTTTTTCACATTAACTTGTTTTTAGCCATTGGAATCCTTAACATACAATTTCTTTTATGCTATGGGTTCTGGTTTTTAATGGGCTAATGCTGAGAAAGTGCGAAAAAGCTGCAGTAGCTGAACTCTATTGTTATTGCATGATAAAAAAAAAAAAGAGCCATGTAAGAGGCAAGAATGTTGTGAACCAAGTTCACAAGAATTCAACATATTAACCTTTTCAGACACGCATGCCTGTGAATGCCTAATTTTGACCAACAAGTGTGTTTGTGTGTTTTGGTTCACAGAATAATACGAACTCAAGGTCGACATAGTTAAATTAACCAAAATTACTCATTCGTTCCATAAATTTTATATAGTTGTTTTAGTATTAATAACTTTTTAAGAAAAAACTTACTCTTTGATCAAACTGCAATTTGGTTAGGATAGAGCTTTTAAGTTGGTTGAATTTGAGTTTTTTTCACTAGTAAAAATTTTCTTAAAAAAAATTTAGTTTTTACATTCAATTGTCAAATTTGTAAAATTCTACTCTCCATGTCACTATATTGGTCAAATTTTACCTGTTTTTCAATTTTTCTAATTAAATATACAAGGCAGTACTTATTCTCTGAGATTTACTTACCATTGTTTGCAGAAAGGTGACATCCGAACAGAAAAATGCATTTCTATTGAAAAAACTTTTGCCCGAAGTGAGGATTAAACTCGCAAGTCGGTAAAATTAAAATTAAAAGTAAAATTTCAAATTTGGTGTAGGTCGTCCAATATAGGCTGTTGTGCAACAAAAGATCGTTGCTGTGCGGATATTGCACGATCATCATGAGATATACAGTGAGATAGAGGCATCTTTGAGGATAAGTTTTACCAACTTGCAATTAATATTACATAATTATTTGGCCATCAAAAAGATTTGCTCGCATTGGATTCCGCATAACTTGACAACCGCCAACTTAATCGGAGTGGAAGTGCTTCGAAAATTGGTTCAAGCGTATGCAAAAGGGAATATTCAGGAGAATATTTTGAAAAGTAATAAAGCCAATTCCAAGTTCCAATTGCAAATATTTTTTTTCCTCAAAGCTTGAAAGTAAACTCTCGTATCACTTCTTTACTGAACTTTGAAACAACAAATCTTATCTTAATATATAAAAGACAAGCGTCCTGCTCCGTGCTCTTTATCGCTCAAACTGTTATAGTTGTTTTTGCTATGCTTTTTAAAACATGTTCAGCCTGAACCAGAACCTATTTCGCTACTACAGTGCTTTTTATATGAAAAAATTTTTGGCCTAAAAGTATGCACACAAAATTTATTTGATATTTATCAGTATGGACACATTGACGACGAAAGGAACAAAAACATTTGAGGTGAATGACTATATGACTATGGGCTTCTATACTAGTTTAGGTTTAAGAGGTACCGCAGACTACGGACTTTTAATCGGCCGATGTCTTATGGAGCCATATCTTATGACCATATGACTATGGGCTTCTATACTAGTTTAGGTTTAAGAGGTACCGCAGACTACGGACTTTTAATCGGCCGATGTCTTATGGAGTCTTATGTGAGTGCGCACACCTACCGATTAAACGAAACCCAACTAAAAAATCAAGTGGAAAACTGACCTACCAATTGATTTTTATACCCTAAACCTGAAAGGTCAGGGTATATTAACTTCGTGCAAACGTTTGTAACGCATAGAACGAAGCGAGTCCGGTATAGAAAAGTAAATATATTCTTGATCAGCGTCACCACCTGAGTAGAGCTATCTATGTCCGTCCGTCCGTCCGTCTGTGCGTTGTCCGTATACACAGGATAAGAAGAAGGAGTTGAGATAATTAAATGAAACTTGGTACACATGGTCACATAGACCCAAGGATCTGCACTATTGAATATTTTTGAAATCCGCCCACGGACACGCCTACCTCCCGTACAACGCGAAAATTGAAAACTGCATAACTCAGCTCATAATTAGCCTACAACAATAAAATTTGGTATGTATATGTTTTATATCAACACAAAGATGTCTTTGACGTCATCCGCTTACAGACACGCCTACCTCCCATACAACCCAAAAATTGAAAACGCAATAAATAAGACTCTGTTTAACCTACAGAGCTAAAATTTGGCACATATGTTTTTTTGTAACAAAACAAAGATAGTTTTGAAAAGTGGACATCATCCGCCTACGGACACGCCTACCTCCCATACAACGCGAAAATTGAAAACTGCATAACTCAGCTCATAATTAGCCAACTACAATAAAATTTGATTTGTATGTGTTTTATACAAACACAAAGATGTCTTCGAAAACTGGACGTCATCCGCTAACGGACACGCCCACCTCCCATACAACCCAAAAATTGAAAACGCAATAAATAAGCCTCTGTTTAACCTACAGAGCTAAAATTTAGCACGTATGTTTTTTATGACAAGACAAAGATGTTTTTGAAATGGACGTAATCCGCCTACGGACACGCCTACCTCCCATACAACCCAAAAAGTTTTAAACTCAATAAATAAGGTTATGTTTGTCATAGAGAAATTGAATTTGGTATGCATGTATTTTATACCAAAACTAAGGTGTGTTCAAAAATTGGAAGTAATCCGTCCATGAATACGCCCATCTCCCATAGCGAAAGCACAATAAAGGCATTGACTGTGAGCTACAGGAATAAAACTTAGTATGTGTAAATTTTTCATCAACATTTAAATGCATATTAAATATAGGCTTCATCCGCCCTTGGAGACGCCCATTTACAATAAAAATTTTTTGTTTTTGAAAAGTGGGTTTAGGGTATTTCATAGTCGGCCTAGACCGACTTTAGACTTTCTTTACTTGTTTACTTGGGTTTTGTTTAATCGGTAGGTGTGCCCACTTAAATAAGACACCATAAGACATCGGCCGATTAAAAGTCTGTAGTGTGCGGTGCATCTAAACAAAAAAATTTAATTTGTGAACTCGCTTATAATAAAAATTTTTTTTTAACAATTAAATGAGTTATTTTTCAAATGCTGCAAATTAACATAATTTGGTTTGGAATGAAATAAATTTTTGTTTATTTTGTTAGCAATCTAATTTCTTTCCCGTGGAAAAACGCTTTAGTGAGCTTGAACCGTTTATACCAAAATATCACGGATTCAAATTTGGGACAGAATATTTGTGATCAACCGTCACGCTCTCTGCAGATTATCACAAGCCCAAGAGGTTAAATTTTGTTTTATTAAACTTTTTTAAAAATATGAAAATTAGCCAACCGGAGTCAATAATTTGTATTGATTGCATATTGAAAAAAAAAATTTGGTAAACAAAATGATCACAAGAAACTCGGCCATAGTCTTTTAAAGGTCAGAAATGGACTAATGCAAGTTATTTTGTTATGTTTTTCTTTCAACGCAAGCAAATTCATTTTGCAAAAAACAAATTTTTAATTTTTCTCCTGTAGTTGAGTATTATATAAAACTTGGTGTTTGCAAATTTCTTATTAATTTTTTTTTTTTTTGATAAATTAATAAAAAATTTCATAAATTTTTACTCTATGAATAAATTATTTTACTTTTGCCGACTTCAAAGTACAACGTGAGAGACAGTCTTAATTTTCTGCCAAACTAATTCAATAGCTTGATTAACAGATCGGCCGATGTCTTATGGAGCCATATCTTATGACCATATGACTATGGGCTTCTATACTAGTTTAGGTTTAAGAGGTACCGCAGACTACGGACTTTTAATCGGCCGATGTCTTATGGAGTCTTATGTGAGTGCGCACACCTACCGATTAAACGAAACCCAACTAAAAAATCAAGTGGAAAACTGACCTACCAATTGATTTTTATACCCTAAACCTGAAAGGTCAGGGTATATTAACTTCGTGCAAACGTTTGTAACGCATAGAACGAAGCGAGTCCGGTATAGAAAAGTAAATATATTCTTGATCAGCGTCACCACCTGAGTAGAGCTATCTATGTCCGTCCGTCCGTCCGTCTGTGCGTTGTCCGTATACACAGGATAAGAAGAAGGAGTTGAGATAATTAAATGAAACTTGGTACACATGGTCACATAGACCCAAGGATCTGCACTATTGAATATTTTTGAAATCCGCCCACGGACACGCCTACTTCCCGTACAACGCGAAAATTGAAAACTGCATAACTCAGCTCATAATTAGCCTACAACAATAAAATTTGGTATGTATATGTTTTATATCAACACAAAGATGTCTTTGACGTCATCCGCTTACAGACACGCCTACCTCCCATACAACCCAAAAATTGAAAACGCAATAAATAAGACTCTGTTTAACCTACAGAGCTAAAATTTGGCACATATGTTTTTTTGTAACAAAACAAAGATAGTTTTGAAAAGTGGACATCATCCGCCTACGGACACGCCTACCTCCCATACAACGCGAAAATTGAAAACTGCATAACTCAGCTCATAATTAGCCAACTACAATAAAATTTGATTTGTATGTGTTTTATACAAACACAAAGATGTCTTCGAAAACTGGACGTCATCCGCTAACGGACACGCCCACCTCCCATACAACCCAAAAATTGAAAACGCAATAAATAAGCCTCTGTTTAACCTACAGAGCTAAAATTTAGCACGTATGTTTTTTATGACAAGACAAAGATGTTTTTGAAATGGACGTAATCCGCCTACGGACACGCCTACCTCCCATACAACCCAAAAAGTTTTAAACTCAATAAATAAGGTTATGTTTGTCATAGAGAAATTGAATTTGGTATGCATGTATTTTATACCAAAACTAAGGTGTGTTCAAAAATTGGAAGTAATCCGTCCATGAATACGCCCATCTCCCATAGCGAAAGCACAATAAAGGCATTGACTGTGAGCTACAGGAATAAAACTTAGTATGTGTAAATTTTTCATCAACATTTAAATGCATATTAAATATAGGCTTCATCCGCCCTTGGAGACGCCCATTTACAATAAAAATTTTTTGTTTTTGAAAAGTGGGTTTAGGGTATTTCATAGTCGGCCTAGACCGACTTTAGACTTTCTTTACTTGTTTACTTGGGTTTTGTTTAATCGGTAGGTGTGCCCACTTAAATAAGACACCATAAGACATCGGCCGATTAAAAGTCTGTAGTGTGCGGTGCATCTAAACAAAAAAATTTAATTTGTGAACTCGCTTATAATAAAAATTTTTTTTTAACAATTAAATGAGTTATTTTTCAAATGCTGCAAATTAACATAATTTGGTTTGGAATGAAATAAATTTTTGTTTATTTTGTTAGCAATCTAATTTCTTTCCCGTGGAAAAACGCTTTAGTGAGCTTGAACCGTTTATACCAAAATATCACGGATTCAAATTTGGGACAGAATATTTGTGATCAACCGTCACGCTCTCTGCAGATTATCACAAGCCCAAGAGGTTAAATTTTGTTTTATTAAACTTTTTTAAAAATATGAAAATTAGCCAACCGGAGTCAATAATTTGTATTGATTGCATATTGAAAAAAAAAATTTGGTAAACAAAATGATCACAAGAAACTCGGCCATAGTCTTTTAAAGGTCAGAAATGGACTAATGCAAGTTATTTTGTTATGTTTTTCTTTCAACGCAAGCAAATTCATTTTGCAAAAAACAAATTTTTAATTTTTCTCCTGTAGTTGAGTATTATATAAAACTTGGTGTTTGCAAATTTCTTATTAATTTTTTTTTTTTTGATAAATTAATAAAAAATTTCATAAATTTTTACTCTATGAATAAATTATTTTACTTTTGCCGACTTCAAAGTACAACGTGAGAGACAGTCTTAATTTTCTGCCAAACTAATTCAATAGCTTGATTAACAGAAAACTCTTAAAAAAGATCAGTAAAATTTTTGCATGAAATATATTTTGATTGAATTATGATGTTTCCCATGATAAAAGCTAACGTAGCATAAAATGCAACAACATATCTTTTGATCTTTCAAATGAAAAAAATTAAAATAATATTTTAATTTACATAAATATATCCTAAAATTAAAACAACCAGTTTTAATCGTTTAAAATATAGCTTAACGCTTCATAAACCAACTAGATAAAAATATTAAAATTTAAAATGCTTAAAAATTACTAAAAGTATACACAGAAATCTTTAAATAATGTGTCATCAAAGGCCAACAAAACAAATAAATTCTTTCTTTGGCAGAGATCAAGAAATGATTTACGCTGTTGCTTACTTAGCAGTTAGCGGTAAGTCTTGAATTAATACCACTTAAGTTATGCACTTATTTATGAGCTATTGTGTGGTTGCTATTTTTCAACTAAAAAAAAAAACAGAAAATAAACACAAAATATTGAAAATGTGAATCATTTAGAATATCATTAAGAGCTAAACAAGCTTATAGTGCCAATTGTGTAAAATAGGCAGTAACATCAGTGCCATTCTCGAAAAGAAAAGCTCAAACCATAGCAAGTTAAAAAGGGGTGGGAAAATGTTAAACGTCAGAGGTCATTAGAGGTAGTTTGCAGCAAAAATCGACATTCGACAAGAAAACTTTAATAATAAGTTTTACAAGATAGGTTCAAGCAGCTAAAATAAAATCATAAAAACGCTTCTGTTGTTGTTGATTTTGTCAGCAAGAAGAACAAACAAAGTTATGAAATTTCTTGGCTTTTCTACGCATTCATATTTCAAACAACGGTTATGGGTCAGTTGGCAACGTTTTAAGGCATTTACGCACCTCAGCTCTTCTTAATTATTCGACCAGAAAATGGTTTTATTTTTATCAGCAGGTTAACTATTTATCAGATAAGAGCTCGAAGCAATTATTTTTAAGTTGATTTCAAAGAAACTAAGATTAGAACTAAGATTGATGTGGCCTGAGAAAATATTATAAAACTGGAAAAATTATTATTAAACAAACTTGCTACGAAATTATTTTTGAAAATTTGAATAGTTTCTTACCAAGAGAGTGTTTTTCTTTTATTTTTAAATTGTAATTGTTTCCTGTCATAATTTATATTTTTATAAATGTTCAACACAATTCATATTTCTGCAACATGTGTCGCCTAGACTTATATTTATTGTTGACAAATATAAATAATTGCAGTGCAAAACGCATTAATTTAATAGATGAAAAATAGTTGCCAAGACATACTCCAGAAACAGAAAATATATGAGCATGAAATATGTTTAAGTCAGCAGCAGCAGGCATGCTGCCTATACCTGTATTTAACACGTTTTTTATGAATAAAAAATTTGTGCATACCTTTATTTGCACTCGGAAAAAGAACTTTTAACTCACTAAGAATTTATCCGAACAAACAACCAACCGGTTTCAAAATATTTCCATAACTATGCACTGTTTTTCTTTCAGTGTTATTTTGAACAATTATTATTATTGTTATAAGCAACAACAATGCTAAAAAATGCTTCAGCACATAATTGTTTGGTAGTATAGCAGAAGATGAAGAAGAAGCAGAAGAAAAAACAATAAAATCCCAGTCAACAACATGTTGGTCAAAAGTCTAGACGTGGCGCTTGAGTTTGTTAATGCGTTTGGCAAATTGTTGTTGTTGTAGTTGTTGTCATAGTGGTCTTACCACAACGGAAGCACGTTTTGTTGTACAAACAAAACTTTGCTGAACCTTAGCTAATTCTTCACAAGCTTCGTTGTCGGAAGAATTTTAATGCGAAGTTTATGATTTTCGGTTTTATAGCAATTTTCAGGATGTTTTATGATGTTGACTTTTTTCAATAAATCTCAGGATTTGAGCCAAGTTTTATTGACTCATAAAGTCAAATGAATCATGAATCAAATACATAAAATGAATCAAATTTATCACATTAATCATTGCATCAAATTTATGAAATGAATCAAACCAACAAATGAGTCAAACCAACCAATGAATCATATGATTTGATTGAATCAAATGATACAAATTATTCAAAAGATTCAAATGCATCTTGTTAATCAAATAAATAAAAATAGTCAATTGCAAATCAATCAAAAGCATCAATGAATCAATCGAATCAAATGAATCAAATGACTCAAATGAATTCAAAAATAAATTTAATCAAATAATTAAACAAATCAATACTTAAAGTAAATCAACAAAATGAAATAAACTATATGAAATAAATTGAATCATATGAATCATATGAATCAAAGAAATCATATGAATCAAACAAACCATATGATTAAAATTTTTCAAACATATAAAGTAAAAATATGAATTGAACTGTTTAGAGTTGAACTGAACCAAGTCACAAAATGTTTGTTTTGAGATAGAACGACTTAGAGTTTATGGTTGATATGACGTCCTATAGAAAACTGAGTTATATTTATTCAGTTATTTTCGTAAAGAAAATTGGTGTGACAAAGATTTAAACAGAATTGAATTTTCGACATAATTCTACGCAGAATCGTTTTGGAAAATGAAAAAAAAATTTGTTGACTTGGTTCAGTTCAACTCTGAACCATCCAGTTATAAAATAACAATGAATCAAATGAAACATCAAATTAAATTTGTCACATTAAAAAATAATGGATATTCATCATAAGAACCAAATAATTAAAACGAATCAAGAAAACAAATTCATCAAATGATTCAAAACATTAAAATGTATCAAATGAATCAAATGCATCAAATGAATCAAATTATTCTAATAATGAAACAATCATCTTAATATAATTAATGAAATAAATAACATAGTATATATAAATATGTTACTATATCAATAAATCAGCTAATTCAATAGAATTGAACTATTAAAGAGGCTAAAATTATTCAAAACAAATTTCAAATTTTTCAAATGATTCAAATGAGTCATATGAATCAAATCAACCAAATTAATCAATAATTCAAATTATTCGAATGCATCAAAAGAACCTTATGAATAAATTATTCAAATGAATCATTTACTCTAACGACTCAAGTGATGCAAATGATATAAATAAATCTAATACATCAAATAAATTATATGAGTCAATGAATGAAAATTCCAAAATTAATCAACGAATTAAATAAATTGCATGAATCAACTTATGAAATGAACCATATAAATCAAATGAGTCAATTGATTCAAAGTCTTCAAATAAATAAGTTATATGAGTCAAAAAATCAATGAATAGAAACAATCAAATGACTCGAATAATTAAATCAATCAAATAATCAAGCAACTCAACAAAAAGTTAATTCATAAAATGAATCAATGAATCAATGAATCAATGAATCAATGAATCAATGAATCAATGAATCAATGAATCAATGAATCAATGAATCAATGAATCAATGAATCAATGAATCAATGAATCAATGAATCAATGAATCAATGAATCAATGAATCAATGAATCAATGAATCAATGAATCAATGAATCAATGAATCAATGAATCAATGAATCAATGAATCAATTAATAAATGAATCAATAAATCAATGAATCAATGAATCAATGAATGAATGAATCAATGAATCAATGCATCAATGAATCAATAAATCAATAAATCAATAAATCAATAAATCAATAAATCAATAAATCAATAAATCAATAAATCAATAAATCAATAAATCAATAAATCAATAAATCAATAAATCAATAAATCAATAAATAAATAAATCAATAAATCAATAAATCAATAAATCAATAAATCAATAAATCAATAAATCAATAAATCAATAAATCAATAAATCAATAAATCAATAAATCAATAAATCAATAAATCAATAAATCAATAAATCAATAAATCAAAAAATCAATAAATCAATAAATCAATAAATCAATAAATCAATAAATCAATAAATCAATAAATCAATAAATCAATAAATCAATAAATCAATAAATCAATAAATCAATAAATCAATAAATCAATAAATCAATAAATCAATAAATCAATAAATCAATAAATCAATAAATCAATAAATCAATAAATCAATAAATCAATAAATCAATAAATCAATAAATCAATAAATCAATAAATCAATAAATCAATAAATCAATAAATCGATAAATCAATAAATCAATAAATCAATAAATCAATAAATCAATACATCAATAAATCAATAAATCAATATATCAATAAATCAATAAATCAATAAATCAATAAATCAATAAATCAATAAATCAATAAATCAATAAATCAATAAATCAATAAATCAATAAATCAATAAATCAATAAATCAATAAATCAATAAATCAATAAATCAATAAATCAATAAATCAATAAATCAATAAATCAATAAATCAATAAATCAATAAATCAATAAATCAATAAATCAATAAATCAATAAATCAATAAATCAATAAATCAATAAATCAATAAATCAATAAATCAATAAATCAATAAATCAATAAATCAATAAATCAATAAATCAATAAATCAATAAATCAATAAATCAATAAATCAATAAATCAATAAATCAATAAATCAATAAATCAATAAATCAATAAATCAATAAATCAATAAATCAATAAATCAATAAATCAATAAATCAATAAATCAATAAATCAATAAATCAATAAATCAATAAATCAATAAATCAATAAATCAATAAATCAATAAATCAATAAATCAATAAATCAATAAATCAATAAATCAATAAATCAATAAATCAATAAATCAATAAATCAATAAATCAATAAATCAATAAATCAATAAATCAATAAATCAATAAATCAATAAATCAATAAATCAATAAATCAATAAATCAATAAATCAATAAATCAATAAATCAATAAATCAATAAATCAATAAATCAATAAATCAATAAATCAATAAATCAATAAATCAATAAATCAATAAATCAATAAATCAATAAATCAATAAATCAATAAATCAATAAATCAATAAATCAATAAATCAATAAATCAATAAATCAATAAATCAATAAATCAATAAATCAATAAATCAATAAATCAATAAATCAATAAATCAATAAATCAATAAATCAATAAATCAATAAATCAATAAATCAATAAATCAATAAATCAATAAATCAATAAATCAATAAATCAATATATCAATAAATCAATAAATCAATGAATCAATTTATCAATGTATTATTGAATCAATGAATCAATGAATCAATGAATGCATGAATCAATGAATCAATGAATCAATGAAGCAATGAAGCAATGAATCAATGAATCAATGAATCAATGAATCAATCAATCAATAAATCAATCAATCAATCAAGCAATCAATCAATGAATCAAGGAAGCAATGAATCAATGAATCAATGAATCAATGAATCAATGAATCAATGAATCAACGAATAAATGAATCAATGAATCAATGAATCAATGAATCAATGAATTAATGAATCAATGAATCAATGAATCAATAAATCAAAAAATCAATAAATCAATTTATCAATCAATCCATCAATCAATCAATCAATCAATCAACCAATGAATCACTGAATTAATGAATCAATTAATCTATGATTCAAGATGATTGCAAAAAAATATTTCATAAATGTTAGAAATTTACACAAAAAAGCAAACAAACACACATACTTCAGCACAATTTTGATGACAGGCAAAAAAGCCAAACTTTAATAAAACGTTCAAATCAAAAAAAATCTACTGAAATAACTCAGCGATACGAAAACTCTTCGTCGTGTACCAGTTGGATTAAAGCAGGGCAACAAGTCTGTCGTTGCCAGGCAGGAAGAAAACAATTGAAATTTATTTTAAAATACAAAACAAGCATAAAGCAAAAAAGAAAAAATTCAAAACAAAAATATTTATGTTGAAGTTGAGAAACGCGTGTTAGACGTTTCCGCTTTGGATTTGGAGCAAAAAGTCGTGCTTTGGAGAATAAAACAGTGCACAAAATAATCTATGATTTTATTAAAAAACAAAATAAAACAAAAAAATAATTGAAGGGATAAAAAATTATTCCCGCTTCTATGCTGCATTGTTTATTTTTGTCGCATTTTTCTATGTTTTTTCAATGTTGATTGCGATGATTTTCATTTTTATATGCAAACAACAGCGTGTTACGTGCAACAAAATTCGTGCGACGTAATAAGCTTACGGCAAACCATGTCCAAACTTAAGTCTGACTGACGCGCTGCTGAGTTGCCATCGTGCTTGTTTAATGCGCTTTTATGGAGTGGCTCCTTCAACCAACTTGCTGATGAGTTATAAGCAAAAAGGAGTTGAGCTTTAATTGCCAGCCGTAGACGAATTTGGAGTGTTGCAAATAAGTATATAAAACAACAACAACAAAAACATTGTAACAGCAAAGGATGCTTGTGCTTTTGTGTTATTGCGGGGGAGTGTTTGTATGTGTGCTTAAAATGCAAAGGAGTCAAATAGGATATGCTACCGGATATGCTAAGCGACAAACTGCATAAATAAACAAACAGTTAGTTGGACGGACAAACAAAAAGTGACGCTTAAACGGTAGATTGTCGGCTTTAGCTGTTTGTTTTTGAGCGTAGCCAAAGTTCAAGGTTGAGGTGTTTTATTTACTCTGCATGCAATAGATATGATAAACGTATAGAAATTATTTAATATCCGTTGTACTCTTGGGCCGGCGTTGTAATGTTTTGTGAAGAGTGTCATATATTTGTTCATTCAAATTTCTAAAAGCCATTGTTGGCGTGATTATTATCAACATTATCATCATAAAAGTAGTGCTGCCAGACAGCTATTTGAGCAGCACCGTTATAAATTATAAGATAAGACAAACAGATAGTCTCTTGGGTAGACAGTTATGAGACATAATTACAATTTTAATGAAATATATAGAAAACACTGGAGGACAATATGAGGAGATATTCTTAAAAATTGTTAAAATCTTTTTAAGTTATTACAACAAGCAGCAATTGTTTTTTATTTATTTAACTTAAAAAATAAATATTTGTCACTGAATTAATTATAAATTTTTATTTCTTTTCAGGTGAGTATCTATGTATATAAAAAAATGCTAAAGTCTGTGTAAGTAATATAGTATTTAAATTCTCTTTACTAACAGAAGAGCTTTTTTAACAATATTTATGTGAAATTTTATATAAATGTGTCTGCTTTAATGCAGTTTAAATTACAAACAACCTTATTAAAATCTATTATCTATTATTTAGGCCATGTTGAAAACAGTTTAGTTACAATAACATTCCACAAGTGTTGCCAAAATGTCAAGAGCTAATAACACCAGTAACAAAAACAACAACAACAACAGCAAGTACTACTTACATTCGACAACAAAAACAAATAAACAATTACTTCAAATCTAAGCAAACACTTAAGCTTAACGCATTTTACTCGCACGCCATGACAACAAATGCTACGTGAGCGTTACTGAAAGGCGCGTGTGTGCGTTAATAATATTAAATGATGGGTTGGTTGGTGGTTGGGCGACAGTGCTTAAGTGTGCTTAAAAAAGGATTCTCAATTATTATATTTAACAAACAGGCTCCGTTGTTAATGACAGCTGTGGTTAAAGAGCAAAACAGGCAAAAGCGATGATTACTGTTTATGTTAAATACAACAAGCAACACTCTGTGGGGAGGGTGGGAAGAAAAACTCCATCAATAATTAAGAAAGACACTTTTTTCTTAATTCTTAATTGTTGATGGAAAAAATTCAAGTTCGATGAATATTAAAGAATTTGCTTAAACTTTGTCGTTTGTCGCTTTTTTGATATTAATTAAAACTCAATATATTTGAAACTACTGTGTATTGTATGGGGTCTATTTTACGCTGAGCACTCAAATCGTATTGAAAAAATACAAAAGTTTTTTACTAAATATGTGCTAAAAAAGATGAGTTGCCCAGACGGCCCTCCATCTTATATTGCTAGACGTAAATTTCTTGACGTCACTATCTGATAGACGTTCATTTTGTTCCTTGGTATTTGTTTTAATGTCTTATCTGGTTAAGTCACTTGTGAAAATATCCGAAGTCTATTCGCATCACATCTTCCAATTATATTTTTAAGAAATCAATATAAAATTTGATGATGAAGTTCATACAACCAACTATTCTTTAAATGAATCTTTTGCTGGATGCATTCATTTGTGTTATAAGTATTCTCAGTTTCTAGACTTTAATATAAGCTTAAATGAATTTCTTTTAAAATTGTTGATTTTTTTATATTGGGTTAAGATTTGTAATAAGAAATCTGTTAGATTGTTAAATCCGTAGATCAACATAAATAAATCAAATAAAACTTGTATGATTTGAAACGTATTGTTGCACAGATGTGCAGAATGTTTATTTAAATGATAAATCTGATGGAGGCGGTTTCCAACCTCCTTAGAGAGAAAAAAAACTCGCGTGTAGCAACGTACACGAGGCAGAAGTGAAACTTCTTTAACAGTAAGAAATAAGAGAGATTTTAGTGTGAAATAGAGAGAGAAAGTATCTGAAAAGAAATTCAATCAATACGAAATGGAATAATATATTGTTGATTCAATATTTGCATCCAGGGACCGTACCGAATATGGTTTTTGTCGAAAGTGTCACATATTAACTTTTATCTCTTCATTTTTATTTTTTTCGACAAAAATAACAGTTTTTTGTGCCTTATAGTTTTTTACGGCAGAAAATAACTGTTATTTCTCGGTCAAAAATATCAGGTAATTTATATTTGTTCAAGTCATTTTACCGATATAAAAATTTTGATATTATTATTTTCATCTCATCGGTGAGACATTTTACACATGGTGTCAACAGTTGTGGTGACCGTGGCATGCAGGTTAAGTGTGTGGCTTAGCATGCTTGGAGCCCGGGTTCGATCCCCAGCCGCGGCGTGGTCCAGTTCTCGGTTAATTGTGTGCAAACATTTAAAACACATACAACACAATTGATCATTAGAAGCTCGGTCAAAGTCCTTTCAAGGGCTGAAATGGCCAATTTGTTTTGTTTGTTTTTGTCAACAGTTCAATCTGTCAAGCGGCCTTTAAGAAAACACAAATTGCTTGATGTTTTTGACCGAAAAAATTAAAGTCACAAAATAACTGCTATTTTTGACCGATAAAATAAAAGTCAAAAGCAACCTTTATTTTTCCTCGAACTATACTAGGCAAGAAATTAACTTTTAAAGAATCAGTTTCAAATTTAAAAGCGACTTAATATTCGTGAGGCTGAGGACATTTGTAACATAATGGTATATTTGAAAAAGTCTTTCGACAATTTTTTTCATTTGAAAATTCTAAAATAACAGTTTTTTTCGGTACTTGTTTTAGTTCAGTTGATGTTTTAGTTGCTTTCGAATGTCTTCTCAACATTGTTACTTTTTGAATGCTGGATTGCATTAGCATAGTACTCTTTGAAGGAGCCTCTGAAAGCAGAGGCAAATCTTGTTCATTATTACCTCCTGCTTCCTGATCATAATAATTGCTATGTTGATAGAGGGCCTCATAAAGCAGCGAACGTTGATTGTTGAGTGCATCAACTTGGTTGGCTTTACAATTTTGTTGAGATGCATCAGTGTGTTTTTTGGGGATTGGTTCTTTGTAGATTCACCAAAATACACTGATGTTTCGTAAAAATGCATTTTGAAACTCAGCCGTTGTTGCAATCACCTTACCTTCATCATTAGTTGCAGACCCAGCAGCGGCTGTATTCTTAAGAGCTCTAATTCGCTCTCTATATTCACGAACGTGTTCTGCTCCTGTTTTATCTATTTTTTTTTCCGTGCATACTTGTAGGATGAAAATGAATGTTACGGTTATGTTAATTATGTAATGTTAATGTTAATCTAATGTTAATGTTAATTATGTTATTTTCAGTATGTTACGCGTTCAGTTTTAATTACATTTTGTTTGGATATTTATCATGTGCCTACGTGGCGTAAAGATATAGATTCCGGCTCATATGTTCGCGGTTCAATTCTCGGCAGCGGCAGTAATTTTTTTTTAATTTTCATATGAATTGAAAACGTTAGCCTAGCTTCACGAAAAAGCACCTTGAAATTTCACTCGCCGCCAAAGAAGTTTCACTTCAAAAAAATCTAAGAGAAAAAACCCGCTCTTTGTTCAATGTGAAATTTGGTTGGGAAAAAGCTTTTAAGTGGATCGAGTTTGACCATTTCCAAAGAGTAAAAATTTCCTCAAAAAATGTAGTTTCATACATTCATCAATCATCAACTTTGTAAAAAATGTATGTCGAATTCAAAAATTTTACTTTCCATGTCAATATTTTGGTCGAATTTTAACGGTTTAGCAATTTTTCTAAATTTCCAATAACACTATACAACACATTTAAAAAATTATAGACTTCCATAAACAGGTTTTGATAGAAGAGGCAAAATAAAAATTAAACGTCAAGAGGCTTTTAAAAATTGTACTTTTTAGTAATATTTGGTAAAGGTTTTGAAGCAACTGCTATTAAAGAAATTTTCTGAATTAGCAGTAAGATAATATTTAAATATATGACACTGACATATTGGCATTTCCAAACTGGCGTTATGTACGTTAAAAAACTAAAACAAAAGAATGAAGAAGTCTAAGTTTTAAAAATTTTTTTTTTATATTTGCGTAATAATAAAGTAGCACTATAGTTAGTAAAAATATTATAACAATCGACTCTAAGAATTAAAAGATATAAGCAAAAATATGCACTGGCGTGACGTTACAAAAAACAAAAGTGGTTTTCGACTTAGATTACAAAATTTGCAAAAGTCTGCGAATTAGGCAAGATTATATGTCTTCATAAGCGCAACCACAGAGGGGATTTCGGGATTTTTTTTCCTTCAGACTGATACTGACCACTTGAGGGGTTCGATTTGAGTTGTCTTTTCAACTTCTAGCTTGGAACCCACTAAAACGGTTTGAAATATTTGGATGAAAATTAATTAAAAAAAAATATAAAATATGAAAGCCTGAATTTGAGGAAGAGCGGTCGAATTTCTCGCCAGCGAAATTATCAAAGGAATTTCCTCAAAAAGTGTTATGTTTCGTTCTTTTTTTATAATTATTTTTTTAAACACAAATTTACCCAAACTTTGCAGGAATTAAGTTTATAGTGAAGTCATGTGCTTCAGTAAAAAACTTATTCCAATTGACCGAAACTGAAGCAAAAATTTACAATTCATAATTTTGCATCGTTTTTTCCCGAATCTGTTTCATAAGAATTTCTTGACGATATAAAAGTAAATTTTAGAGAAAATTTAATCGGTTATATTGTTGGCGAAAGACTCAAACAATTTTTTCGAAATTAGTCTCTTAGTTTTTCATTCCAAGGTGTCAGAAATTGTGCGTTTTATACTTTCGGAAATGAGGTTAACGAAATGAGGAAATGACAACGATAGTTTATTGTAAAAACATTGTGTGAGAAATTTTAACGTAATTAAACGATGTCATTTAAGTCACGCTTTTCGAGGAAGAAATTCGTTAAATACAAGAAGAAAGGATTTCTTGGTGGCAGAAGTATTTTGTAAGCAAATAACGATTTGGTAAATAAAATCGGAGTTTTGATAAATATTCAACTTTATTCAAATATATTTGTTTATTTTCGTTATAATTATATAAAAAAAATGTGGAAAAGTAGGAATTAAGCGTTGAAATGAGATGTGAAATCGTGGAGAAGCATAATTGTGGTATTTTAGTCAAAGAAATATGCCCATAGTTACAGGTATCAAAGCAAACCGTTCACTATCAAATAAATAAGGACCAAAAAACAAATTCAGTAAAAAATTTGGCAAGTTCGGGCAGAAAAAAACACGTAAAGAAGACCAGCTAATTATACGAGAGTTCTCAAAGAACCCTGATTTAACATCGCAAAGCTAGAATTACAAATGAAAAATTTTTCTTAGAATCCAGTAAGCAAACGCACAATTCCGTAAGAAAAATACTGTTTGTTACCGCGGCAAATAAAATCAAACGACTCCAATTTGCCAAATATTTTTTTTTTTGTAAGACTATGAGATTTTGAAAACCTAGTTTTGTGGACTGATGTAAGTACGTTTGAGTATCACGGATCACCTAAAAAAAGAATTGTCCGAATTCCAAAGAAAACACGCAAAGAAAATATGTTCTGGGGCTGCATTTCATCTTGTGATCATGGGCATATGGTTCCAATAGTTGGAAAGATGAACCAATACAAATATTTCGATGTCTTAAATGATTACGCATTTTCATCTGGTAACAAACTCTTATTGGTGAGTCATTTATTTTACAACAAGATAATGCAGCATGTCACAAGAGTAAGCTTAGAATGTAGTTTTTGAATCGAACTGGCGCGCCAGTGCCATAGTGTAGAAGTTTTAAACTGGCCGACCCAAAGTCTTGATTTTAACGATTTTGTACATTTGTGACTCGGACCAGGGAAGAGACAATATCTGAAATGAAAAGTCTATGAGAGCCAATTCCGGTAGATATTTTGAAAAATCTTGTGGAATCAGTCCCAAAACGTCTTCAAAAAGTAATACAAGCTAATGGCGGATATATTTCTTATTAAGTTGTTAAGTTTTTGTCATAAATTTTCTTATCTTTAAGTTGATTTTTGTATAAAACAGAACTTTCAAAAATAGTTATGCCCTCTTTGAAATTAAGTTTTTTCTAATATATTTTTTTTATAAGTTATTTTTAAGAAAAATCACACATTTCTGGTAAGATTTTGACCAAATACAAAAATTTTGATTCGCGTTTTCTCAAACTATTTTAAAAACTGAAAATATTTGCCTTTTCTTTTTGTCAAAATAATTATGCCGACTACTGTACAACTGAAAACAATTTTTGAAGTATTTTGTAATACTTATAAAATACTATTCATAAAAACTTAACTTACATTTTAAATATGGGGGGGTTTTTTTATGGGTCGGGTCGGTTTGGGTCAGTTCGGTTTGAAAATGAATTTTGTTTTTGCCTTATGACATTGTACAATATGTCCAAAATATTCTCCCTAAAGCTTAAATCAATACTTATTTTTGCAAATTGGTTGTCATGATTTCCCAAAAAGTTATAACCAATCTGGATAAAATTTGGAAACCTTCTTCAAGATATATTATCTAGTGCTTGAAATATTTAGATCGTTTATTAACAAAAAATAGTTATTATATGCTTTGTTTGAGCCTTCGAAACCCACCTAGCCCATTAACTTAACTAAACTTCTATTTGAAAATATTATTCACAAGAGTTGAAACTTATTGCTGTGATATGAAGCCTTTGTAAAATTGATTTTATATATAAGTACGAAATTTGATAAAAACCCGCTCCCCAAAAAATAAATCCTGTTTGCGCCCCTGTATGTCTTGTAGAGAGAATGACAAAAATTCCTTGATAAAATTCAATTCTTAAAACTCTTCAGCTCTGTAGCTCATGTAGTGTAGAAAAACCTCATCGTGAAATTTTTCAAAACATTTACGTGACATTTTTTTTTTTTTTTTTGTTTCTTGCAGCTCGTAGTGGTGACTGAAATAATAATTGAAGGGTTCATGAAAAATAATTTTGTTATTGAGAAATTCTTCCGGCGTAAAGTAGCCAACAATGCAACAACAACAGTCAGTATAAAAAAGGACTAAAAACTTTTTCGCTCACCTTTCGGCTGTCCGTTATTTATTTCTTTGTTTGCCTAAAACCATCCACCCAAGCCCACCGAAATTAAGGGGGTGATGCACGTGGACCAAGCAAAGCAGACAATATGTTTGCAGAGACGTACGTTAGGCAGGAGGGAGCACTTTTGGAGTGCGTCTGCGAATCTTTGGCATTGCATTTGGCTCGAGGATATTTTTGCTTTTATTTTATATTATTTTGTTGTTGTTGTTGTTGTTTTTGTTTTTCTATTTTTTTTTTCAACTTGAGCTTGTGAAATGCTCAAAGATTAACTCATTGAAGCGGCAAAATGACGTAAATATTTATTTACGTTTTTCTATTTACACTCATATTTTGTGCTGTAATGGGTAAAACGGAATGTTTTGTTGTTTGGTTATTTTT
This sequence comes from Tetanocera ferruginea, assembly GCA_958299015.1. Classification (NCBI taxonomy): domain Eukaryota; kingdom Metazoa; phylum Arthropoda; class Insecta; order Diptera; family Sciomyzidae; genus Tetanocera; species Tetanocera ferruginea. Next base: position 47,155,547 of record OY282643.1, on the reverse strand, counting down.
TTTTTTTTTTTTTTTTGATTCAAGGGCAAGGAAGAGGTTGAAAATTTTTCATAATTTTTATTGTTGTTACGGGGGGTTTTCTCTGCTTGCGCCCCAGACATTATTTAGCTGACTGTTTATTTAGGGTTGTTGCTTGTTGCGGAGTTGCTTTTTATTGTAGAACATTTTTTTTATTCTTAAGGTTTTTAGTAATATTGTTGTTGTTGTGCGTGGGCTCTGTGTCTGAATTATTAGACATTTTTCAAGTTGAATTATTTTTTGACAAATTTAGGCTTATTTATTCGGATTTGGTTTTGGTTTTGGTTTAATATCATTTCTTCCTAGCCTTAGGCTGACAAACAACAAAAGATAATGAACTACACTCGGGATGATGATGATGAGTCGCAAAGCAACATGTCATATATTGTCATATTATCAATATTTGACAATATTAAAAATGTAATATATTGGATTGAATGTTCCTAAAATTTTTGTTTGTTTTCTTATTGAGGCGAATTGCATCACGGTACTTGGATCAAGTTTACATATTTTGAATTTTTCTCTTGATTACTTTTGCTCAAGGGTTGTTTTACCTGTTATGAGAGGGTTAACTTGCACAACTATTTAAGCACGAATACGAATTTCAACCACTTTGTCATAAACAAGATTAAATTTAATTAAGTAACTTTTAGAGTTACTACCTACCCAAAATAGTGGTGGGTGGTGGTGGATTATTGCCAGTCTCTGTAAATTAAATTCTTGTAAATGATGATAAGCTCAAGTTAAATTTATCTTACATAGTGCTCTGAAAAAAAAAATGAAACAATCTGTGTATAAAATATAAGAAAAAAAACCCCTCTTCACGAATGACTGAGTTGAGTTAAGGAGTGTAGAATACGCATTGATAACTTTTATTAACCCAGACATACTTCAAATTTCGCAGCATTTTATATTATTGGTAAAATGGGGTTCGTTTTTTTACATTTTAGTCTTATAAATTTTACAGTTTTGCCTAAAAAATCAAGTAAGGCATGCTTTAGGCTTACTTTTTCCAATTTAAAATTTTCAATTATTAAAAAATTTTTAAATAACATAAATATTTATCAAGGCAATCAAATTTAAGGCATTCCAAAACTTATGCGGAACTATATGCAGCTATCAGACCAATACAATTTTTTTCAATATGCATTTAACTCAGCTTTCTTCCAATAAATCTGGTTCTTTGAAGAATAAAAACGTGTTTTTTCTTAATTATTGATTATAATTGTGTATCACACAGCCTTTCATAGCTTTATTGTATTGAAAAATAAACACAGTACAACACTTAAAAAAATTACAGCCTTTGATTACCGAGTTTTGTTACAAGATATAAAAATATTTTCCATAAGCACTGGCATTTCAAAAGCTTGAACTGAAAATAGAAATTATGTATACGTTCATAAAACACTTACATGAATTTTGCGTGAACTGATCATGTGCACTTGTACATAAGCTACAAGAAGTAATGCATGGTTTGAGTGTACTCATACACAAACCCTTGTACAATACAAGAATAAGTTATGTTAACGTTAAAAAACGTTCTTAAATCCGTCGAACACAAAATTTATGAACAGTAACACTGTTCTCGAGAACTTATTTACGGTTTTAGTGTACACTAATACCTCGCCTTGCGTCTTTTCGTTTTGTGTTTTTTCGAAGTTGCGTCGTTGCTGAATTACTACTAATTTTCACTGTGCGTCGTAAGATTTTCGAAGTTGCGTTGTTTTGGGTTCGAGTCTTTAATTTTTTTTTTTAAAAAGATGGCATGACTTTTGTTTCTAATTGCGCCATCCCATCAAAATTCGGGGATTCCCTTTCAAACTGAAAATCATCGCAATTTTAATACAGTTTTATTTTCACTTTGTTTTGCTAACTTTAGAGTTCAGTTTCATTTAGTGTGTTGCGCTTTTTTTCAAAAGAAAATAATAATTTTATATACTTTTTTTTCGGGTTGTTTCTGGTTACAAAAGAGGTAAATATTTTTCGAATATATTTATTGGCAGAGTTACATTATTTTTTCTTACATACACTTGTAATTTTTTAACCAAATCAGTGGAAAGGGCTCTGCTAGTAGTATGGTATGGAGGAAACTGACATAAGTGAATTGTTCAAGAATTGTCAAATAAAAAACTATTGCAACTTGAATTGCAATTTGCTTATGAACAAGATGACAGTAACCGTTCAATAAAAATTCTCGAACAACAAAATTTAACCTCCAAACAAATTTCCAAAGCGATGTGTTTGATTGACGAAGCTATGTAGATTTTCTAAAAAATACGATCCTGACAGCGGAAGGAGGTTTAAAGTGTCTCAGGCGGTAACTACGAATATCAATTACTCAAGGGAGCAAAATTATGATGGAAAATACGTTTTGGTTCGGTTCATACAGGGTGCCTAAAAAAAATTTGTATGTCCACGTAACTCTCTCGAGGTAGGCTTTCATATGAGGGGCGGACTTTTGAAACTTTTTTTTGTATAGGGACCGACCCGATCTGCAGTACACTGAAAAAAAAATACTTTAAATTAAACCAAACATTTTTAAGTAAAAATTTAATATCTTTGCGTTTCTAGTAAACAAAATTTAAAACAAGTGTGTTTAATTTTAAACTAAAGGGTTTTCCAATAATAGGTGTTATTATGATAGCCCCCTATTTCGGTAGCTTTCACTTTTGAAGCTGTTTCTTTTTTTGACATTCTCAAAATGGGACCAAATTTCCCAATGTGCACTGAGACAAAATTACATTAAAATTAAAACAAAAAACTTTCAAACTTAAAGTAAATGTGCACGATTTCTAGCCGGCGAAAATTTATTTTAATTAAAATACAGTTTTTTGAGTCTTATTTATAAAGAAAGCTGCATTGATTCTAATGACTTGTCTTTTATTTTTTAAATGAAAATAAATTCTTTGAACATTCAGTTGTCATCAATTTTAAAAAATTCTTGCTTGAAACGAAAAAACATCGAACTTAATGAAATTTTATCATTGTTTTTTAAGTTCAAGTTTAGCCGAGTGTGCTGGCGTTCGTGTCTAGGAACTCGATTGACCTGGGTTCAATCCCCAAAAAGAGCACCATATATTATTTTTTTAATAAATGTTTTTTTAGTAATACTTATTTTGACGAAGCAGTTAATGAAACAGAATTAGCTTGTCAATAATTAAATTCAAATTTTTTTTACTTCCACAGACAAGATTCGAACCCACGTCTTCCGCGTGACAGCACGCTTCTATTGAGCTTAAGATATTGTATATAAGTATCTTATAAAATATAAGTTTTATTGAATCATGCTCACAACTGAGAGAATTATGTGTTATTACTCATTTGTACATCATGGGCAAGCAACGATTTCGTTTTATAGCATCAATAAGAAAATTAAAAGAACATTACTTCAAGTTTTCTTTAAGTTTTCAAAGCAGATTCCTTTCAAATAGCTTTGAAATGTAAATTTCATTAAATTTAAAGTACATTTTTTCTCTGTGTACACGATTCAACAATGCATTGAAAAATAAAAAAATTCACTACAAAAATGGTGAAAATTTTGCAGTCAAAGTTCGCAAAACTAAAGCAGTTTTTGATCGTCGTGAAGTACCTCGTCGGACCGCAATACAGAAATTGGTGGAAAAACTCGAGCTTGTGGGACAAGTTAGTGATGTGAAGAATAATACCCGCCGGAGTTGGATGGTATTGATCGGGACAACGTTAACTTTCAACAAGACTGTGCTACGTGCCACACAAGCAATGAAACCGTTGATTTTTTACGGGAAAAGTTTCCAGACCGTGTTATCTCTCGAAGAGGTGATCACAATTGGCCACCGAGATCTTGTGATTTAACACCTTGCGACTTCTTCTTTTGGGGGATAGAAGATGGAATTCGTGAGTCTATCGAGGAAAAAGGGCAGCCACTTTGTGATTTTATTATGGAAAATTTCATGAAAAGGATATGGTCCTGTAAGCGTGGTCATGGTTTTTTCTTTTTAGCTATTAACAAATAAGCTATCTGTATGCAATAACAATTTTTGAATTGGTTTGACAAATATCGTGTGGTGACCGTGGCATGCAGGTTAAGTGTGTGGCTTAGTATGCTCGGAACCCGGGTTCGATCCCCAGCCGCGGCGAAAAGTTTTTTCAATAAATATTTTTCTGATCGGTTACCACCTCTCTGCAGACAATGGCAAACCTTAGAGTGTAAATATTGCCATGTAAAGCTTCTTGAGAACATGAGCCGTTCGGAGTCGGCTTTAAACATGTAGGTCCAGTTCTCGGTCAATTGTGTACAAACATTTAATAACACACACAACACAATTGATCATAAGAAGCTCGGTCAAAGTCCTTTCAAGGGCTGAAATGGCCAATTTATTTTTTTTTTTGTTTGTTTTTTTGACAAATATCGCTATAAATAATAATAAATAGATAAAATAAAAACTTGTTAATTATTTCAATATTTAAAATGCAAACTTCATCGAATGGAGTTAAGATTTGGTATTCGGAGGGCCCGAGGGTAGCTGCGTATGAATCTGATACCAAAAACTCGGTAAAGCTTAAATAACGGCATCGAAAAAATTATACTTCAAAATATTTGCTTTGAATTTACAAATTTGTGTTTCAAATTTGTTTTTAAAAACACTGTTTCAAAAACAAAATCCTTGTTTTAATTTAACTTTAAAAACAGTTGTGTTTAAATCAAATTAATTTGTTTCAAGCTCTATTTCTACAAGTAATTCGTTTGATATGAACACAATTTCATTTTATTTTAACACATATTTCCATCAATGTAAGTATTTTTTTGTTTAAAGAAACTGAAACAAAGTATAAAAAGTTCAGCTCATGCGCAGCGTTTAAAAATCTTAAAAAATTGCAGTTGCTTTTGTTTTTACTTTGCTGTGCTTTTTGAAAATCGAACAGCAACAGCAAAAGCAGCAGCATTAAAAATAAGTTGTTTTACTGCGTAGTGCTACGAATGCATCAGAAATTATGTTTTTGATTTGATTTTCTGATTTGTGCAGCACTACGAAAGTAGCAATTCGTTTGCTTAGCTTCGTTTTGCTGAGGGTTGAAATTACTTTTAGCAGAACAGCAAAAGCAACGAACATTTTGCTGCGGTAGTGCTACCGAAAGTTTTTCAAAGTAACAACATACATACGCGACTGCGCACAAGTGTACATATTATAAAAAAGCATGCAAATAGAGGTGCGTCTTTGAAACGAAGAACAAGTTCCGAAAGCAAAACGAAGCAAAAGCCACTTAAAAACTGCTGTAGTCGTAGTGCTGTGACAAATTAGAAAATCAAAATGAAAAGCAAAGCAATAAAAAAATTTATTTTGCTTTCGTAGCACTTCGCAGTAATATAAATGAATTTTAATGCTGCTGCTTTTGCTTTGCTTTGCAATATTCACACAGCAAAGCAAAATGAACAGCATATCAATGTTTTTTAAAGCTGTCGGTAGCACTACCGCATTAAAATTTTCGTTGCTTTCGCTGTTTTGCTGAAAGCAATGTAAACACTGCTCAAGCCTAAGATACTTAAATAATTTTCACGTGAATCACGTGAACTTCGTGTAGTTGAAGTTTGTTTTTCAAAACATGAACAACACAGAGTTCAAACTTCCGCGAACACGTGTTTAGGCTGAAGTTCTAATTTGTGCATGAAATTCATGCATTTTTTTCACTTAGCTCATGCATTTTTCTTGTTCTCCTCCTTTTTTCTGCATAAACTTAATTCATAAAAATTCTGAATAATTCATGTTCTATAATATTTGTTCATGAGATTTACAAATTTTTGTATTAGTTCATGTATCTTTGTTCATGAAATTTTTTATTGGTTCATGTATCTTGTACAGTATATGAATAAAAAAAAAAGAAATAACAGGGCCATTCCAGCCCTTGAACGGACTTTTACCGAGCTTGTTATGAATTGTGTTGTGTGTGTTATTAAATATTTGCACACAATTGACCGAGAAACTGAACCTACATGTTTTATGCCGACTCCGAACGGCTAAAGTTCATGTTCTCAAGAAGCTTTACATGGCATTATTTAATCTCTGAGGCTTGCCATTGTCTGCAGAGAGGTGGTGACCGATCAGAAAAATTTGTTATTGAAAAAAACTTTTCGCCGCGGCTGGGGATCGAACCCGGGCTCCAAGCATGCTAAGCCATACACTTAACCTGCATGCCACGGTCAGCACTATATTAATAAGTATATGAATAAACATATATATATTTCGTGAACTGTTCTTGTGCTCCTCGTATTTGTACATGAATTTTATGAATTTTATTCACAACATTTATGAATGATTTAAAATTCCCCCTATATCCCCTGTTTCCCTTATTCCCCCTGTATTTGTTCATATTATTTTCGAAACTTATTATTGGTTTATGTATGTTGTACACACACTTTATGAACTTTTAACACTGTTCTTATGAAATATTCATGTTCTTGTATTTTGTCTTTTAAGTATTTTGTACTTTGATATCTCGAATAGTTTCTGTGATTCATGAAATTGGTAACTTGACCAAACTTTGTGAATGCAATTCATGGAGAACATGTAAAAATTCATAATTATGGTGAATTCTTTATTTTACTCACCAACAGTTGAAAAATGTTACTAGTTTTTTTACCTATCCAGGTAATTATTTGTGTTTAACCTAAAGATATAAAGCTGATATATAAAGGAGCCAAGAGCCAAGAGAATTTGACAAAATCTGTATGAACATGTGCTTGTCCTTGAATCGGAAATTTATTAAAAAATAGGTCGAAAGATTAATTCGAAACGGTTAATGCCATAAAACTCTGTGTCCTTGAATGATGCCAACATCTTTTATGCCCAGCTTGTTTGAAAGTTGGACTTGCAAAGTGACATAAATCTTATCCAACAAAAAAACTTAAAAAGAAAAATCTTAAAAAAATGTTCAATGAATATGATATTTCATTGATTTAAAATGAAATTTCACACAAAAACCACAACCATAGCCCATAACCATATGAACTCAAAAAAAAAAAAATAAAAATAAAAAGTAAAACTTGATTAATGACAGCTGCTGACTCAAGCAAGGTTCCCCTACACAAAAATTCAACACTTTCTTAACACATCATTTTGAAAATTTATGCGCTTCATTTGAATTTGCATTTTATTGACAGCACCCACATTTACGAGCAGAACTCAACTCAACTCATGTGATTAATAAAACTTATGTAAGTCGAAGTAAATCATGCTTAACAGAATTTTAGTTTTTTTTACTCCATCAACAATTTAGTTTTTTTTTTACTCTAGAGTACATGTTTGATTTTTACAATTTATATATTTTATACGCTCTAGTTTGCTTTGTTAAGAAAAAGTTTTTATATTGATACATACGATTTAAAGTCACATATGGTATGTTAATGGCTTAATATGGAAAATATTGGAACTGTCTTATGCTAAGGCTCAAGTCTATCACAATTCTCAAGATGTACAAATCAAAGAAAACAGCAATTTAATCATGGCAAACATGTTTTCTTGTATAAGTACCGTTGCAATGCATTTAATGCCCCCAAAAATGGGATTCTGTTATATAATCACCTTGTTCGAAAAGCACCGCAAATGTACAACTGATTAATTAACTCATGGCTGATTGTATCTTCAGCCTCCAAAACACACCCAAACAAGAAAGTCACCCATGTTGTAGCCACAATTATTCAAATTTTTCCTGTCTTCTTAAAAAAACAACAATAAAAGGTTTCACATAAATATTGCATTTCAATTAATATCTATTCCATTCACTCCCTCCCTCCCATTGATAGATTGTCATCAAAATAAGTCGTTTTTAAAATACGTCATTAAAACAAGATCACGTTCAATGTTCAGCTCATGTTCTAGAATACAATAAAAATAATAGTATAACAGATACAAAAAAAAAAAAAAAAAAAAAAACACAAAACAAGCAACAAGTTAATAAATTTATTTAAACAAAAAGAAACACAAACAAGCAAAAGCATCATTCTTTTGAATGTTTATCATAAAGAGTACAAAAGAATGTTGGATGAAGAAAAGAAAATCATTGAACAGAAACGGCTCAATTAGAGAGATATCCGAATCAATTTGAGCACGATCAGTAACAAGTTAAGATAAAATATATTTACATACAAAATAACAACAACAACAACAAAACATATGCTAATAGAAGTCTATTTTGAAGAGAGGTTAACATGTGCCGCGCTTACCACATAAATTGGTGCAAATGTTAGGTTGTAGCGGTTGACTGATCAAGCTTTTGATCGTGTTATGGTGCATGGATGCAACATGCAGTCGGGCCATAATGTGGGCTGAAATGTGTGAAACCTCATGCTGGTGAGATAGCAGTGGCTATAGCCAGCTCAGTCATTGTGTTGGGGTCTTGACAATCTTATCGAAGATATTGATGATGACTTAATGAAGACATTATTAGCGCGCATACAACAGCGGTTGAAACATAGCGTCTAAATTTATATGAAATGTGCATGACTATGTTTTATTTAATTTTAATATTTTCTTTAAATGACAAATATTTATGCTTTTTGTGGCAGAGTTAAGGTCTTCATTGATTTTTTCTGTATTTTTTTTTTTTTGTTTTCAAAAATATCAGAAAAATTAACATTTTTTAACAATAGTAAAAAATATATTAAATTTCATTATTAATCATTGGCTGCTGTAGCTGCTGCTGCTGTCAGCTAATCAGCACCTCTTTTTTGCACATTTTCAATTGTATCTTTTATGGTTATTCAATAGCTTCGAGTTAACAGAAAATGAAATGCAAATCATTAATCATAATTTTTCATGATAAGCTAGTGACGTTGCAAGCCATAAATTCAGAGTTAACCCTGCGCTGACCATATTATTTTTTTTTTTTTTTTTTTTTTTTTTGGTTTTAGGTTTTCTGATTGGTTGGAGTTAGATGCGCTTCAATTTTTATTTACTTTTTATGAAACTTACACTTTTAAGATGATTATGATAATGCTTTAAGAGAAGAAAGTTTTTTATAATGCCTTTAGAGCAGAGTGCGGAAAAACTTGCTTACGAACGATAAGAAATTCAATTTTCTCATGATAACTTATTTCGCGAATGAATTTTGCAAATGAATTTTATCATAATAAACACTTAAGAATTGAAAAGTTCACAAAAACATTGCCATGATGTTCTCTCATGAGAGACTAAATGGTTGTTTGGCACCGCGCTATACCTACGAACGATCGCTTTGGCTTGCGTGCTCTTGAGATATATGTATTCATAAAATCACTAAATGTTAAGTCTCTTTCTAAACACTGTTGCCAGATTGCAGTAAATTTCTCAAAATTATGTAATTTTTTACTCATTTTTTGAACAGAGGTAAGAAAAGGTCATTTTTGACTACAAATGGAAAGTTTTGCAAAATAATTATTTTATTATATTTCCAAATATTCTGTGTTATAAGCAACACTGTGACCTCTCTAAACGAACTCCTCACAAGCGGTCTTTTAGTATTGTGAATCCCCTTTTGTAACAAAACAAAAAAAAAATATTGTAATAAATATAGGATTATTTTAATTCTTGATTGGCTGCGAATTGTCACTTAAAACCAAATAAATTTGCTGAAACACATCAAGAAATAAGAAGTAAGATATAGTTTTGAAATGGCATTGAATATTGCTTAAAATAATATCGTTTCTAGAAAGCCATAACCAGTTCCTACAACAAAAAAGTAAATGAAAAGTGGATGGAAGAAGTCCCTTTTATATCGTGGATTGATAAAGTTGCTCGTCATAGGAAGAAAACAGTTTTTGAAGACTCGACTCGCAAAGAAATGTTTTATTGTGAAAGTAGTGAAGTTAATTATTACTGTTAATCAATTAAAAATTTCGTAATTTTTTTTTTTAGAAAAAAGTAAATTTTGTCCGAAAGTGATGAGTTTTTTTTCAAATAGTGGTAAATTTCACTTCGTCTCTCTAACAAGACTGCTCTTTAGTATAACTCATGATAAAATACAATCGCAAAGTGAGTTATCATGATAAGATTGAATTTGTAATCCGGTCCTTTAGTATTGTGAATCCCCTTTTGTAACAAAAAAAAAAAAAAATATTGTAAGAAATTTAGGATTATTTTAATTTTTGATTGGCTGCGAATTGTTACTTAAAAACAAATAAATTTGCAATGATTTTGAAATGGCATAGAATATTGCTTAAAAGAATATCGTTTCTAGAAAGCCATAACCAGTTCCTACAACAAAAAAGTAAATGAAAAGTGGATGGAAGAAGTCCCTTTTATATCGTGGATTGATAAGTTGCTCGTCATAGGAAGAAAACAATTGTTGAAGGCTCGACTCGCAAAGTTTCATTGTGGAAGTAGTGATAGTGAAAAATTTCGTAATTTTTTTTTTAGAAAAAAGTAAATTTTGTCCGAAAGTGATTACTTTTTTTTCAAATAGTGGTAAATTTCACTTCGTCTCTCTAACAAGACTGCTCTTTAGTATAACTCATGATAAAATGCAATCGCAAAGTGAGTTATCATGATAAGATTGAATTTGTAGTTGTTCGTGAGCGTATTTTTCAAAGTTCATGAGTACAGCGCCGGATTTTCAAGATTTAACATGCGATCGGTTACTGAAATTATTTTATTGTGCGTTTGCTTAATTAATTTGAAAAAAAGGATGGCGTGTCAAATATTACCAAGATAAAACTAATTGCACATAATAAAGAAACAAACTTTTCCAAGTGCCTTTCTAAGTAAAACAACTTATAAAATAATCAATTTTTTTTTTATTTTGTCAAACTTGCAATGGTTTTTTATATATAAAAATTACTCTTTAGGTATTTTCTTCTGCATGTATTGTTTTATTTTTTGAATTGAACAAAATTGCTGGTTTTTTGCTGTGACGGAGAGTAGTAATTTATCATTTCCAAATATACTCACAATCGATTAAAGAATCAATCTTCACAATATGAGTTATTCAGTGAGTTTTAAAATTAATGTTCACAACAAACGAAAGATTGTTTGTGAGCAAACTACTTACTTTACTTACAAACTAATTACTTTTGTTTGGGAGAGGTTTTTGCGGCTTAATTTTTTGCTCATGAGAAATTGAAAGGGGTGATAAGTTGTGAGAACGAAAGTATTTCCAGGAAAAGAATTGTATTCAAAACTTTCGAACTATATTGCACTTCGAAGAGGACTTAGCTAAGCACAAAAAGAGAAGATTTGGAGCAACATGGAATTTATTGAAACTTTCGCAACACAAATATCTAAAAAGAAAGCGACCAAGCAATAAAGAAAAAACAAAATAGCCCTATGTTCTACTTAAGGATAAATATGATGTTTTATAACTTATTACATAAAAATCGGCCCAGAAGTTTTGGAGTTTACCTTCAACAAAGAAATTGTCACTTTAATTTTATAGAATTAAAAAATTTTTTAAAATATTTTTTTCTGTTATTTCATCTTCTAAACATCAGCAGTTTTTCCAATACACACATTCATTTAAAGTTATTTAGCTTGAAATTATAAGTATAGCCTGTTTCAAAAGAGAAGAACATTTTCGCGCATGTTTGAGAATAAGAAAATAATTTTGAGAGCGTTCTTCATTCTGATGGGTGGAGATTAAAACAAAAATTGAATATTCTCTGAGCAGAAAAATAAATTAAAAACTAGTAAGGTATATCTTCGACTTGGCCGAAGTTAAAATACCCCCACAGCCAATTCGTAAGTGTAAAACAATCTTAAATTGTAGGTCTTTTTGTATGAGATTTTAAAAGATTTTACTATTCTTATAGCGTCTAGAATACATACATATGAAATTGTTTTACTGAAGCCTAAAGATATGCCTTTTTATAAAGTTTTCAATTTTGGGGTTGCATGGGGGGCTGGCGTGTTTGTGGTTGTTTGTAGCTTAAATATTAGCCTCTTTATAAAGTTTTCACTATTATGACTTCTATGGGAGGGGGGGCGTGTTAGTGCATTGATGTCGCTCATTTTTTCAGCAAACTTCGGTTTTATTATCGGCTAGGAAAAGTTAGGTCAATTCTGAGAGTTAGGGGTGAAAATAGAGGCCAAATTAGAAGACTCGTATCGCGGCGTTTGTTTATGTTAGTTCGAATTTTTTTTTAATCGACCTTCGAACTTTGCAGTCAAAAGGTACATAAAAAATGAGAAGTAAATTAATATTCCTTTTACAGATTGAAAAACTATCAATTAGTCGACGATTTATAACTAAAAAACCATATGCTAAAATTCGGCATTTGACTACAAAGTTCAAAGGTCGATTAAAAAACAAATTCGAACTAACATTAACAAATACTGCGATACGGGTCTTCTTATATAGCCTCTTTTTTCACCCCTCTTTCTCAGAATCGACCTAACTTTTGCTAACCAGAATTTGTTCCATAGTGTTATTCTTGTTTTAATCGTTGTCGTACTTTTTCTCCATATTCTTTTTCCACATCCTTGTTTTTAAAATTGTTTAAGATCTTGTCGTCATACCTGTACCTATCTTAAACCTTATATTTCTCCTAATCCTCGTCTTAATTTTCATACAAATCATTTTCCTTATCCTTACCACAATTCATGTATTTATCTCTGTCTTTGTCCTAGTTCTAATTCTTATATTAATCTTTGTCTTCAACTTTGTTCACATTTTGTATTTGTATTTGTATTTATTTGACTTTAAAATTAGTACAGTAAGATCAATAAAGGTCTTTTAGCGTACAACAATTAAAAATTTAAAAATTAATAATTAAAAAAATTAAAATTTAAGATTTAAAAACATAATAATCAACAGGAACAAAGATGTCACCATCTTTATCTTAATCTTTATACTTTTCATTCTTCTTGCTCATATTCAAATCATTGTTGTAACCCTTACCCTTGTAATTTTCTTCTCGTAATTCTATGTTTTGTTTTGAGTTTGTTCTTGAGAATGGTTTTTGAGAAGAACCATCTTTACTGTGTTTGATTGCGAGGACAGTTTGATATTACACTGACTTCTTGAATAAAAGCTATATTTTAAGGCACAAAATCTATTTATTTCTCAACATGGTGTCCTTTTGACTTGAAACATTTAGTCCAATTTTTGTATTCCTTCCAAGTAACAAGTTTCCTCAAGGTCTTCAAAATATCATTCGACCCAGAATTATATCGATATCATCAGCGTACAAGTGGCTGAACACCTTTTCAGAAGATATTGTCATTGTGAATTTAGGAGAATATCTATCTATACCTAGAGACCAAAGCAGATTTCATAGGTTGTAGTTGCTTTGAGGAAAGTATTATCCAAGTTGGTCTGGATAACGCACATGTCGCCATAATCCATCTGCTTATGACTAGTACCTCATATTACGTATTATTGAAAGCCCTCTCGATAAGCAGGAAAGCGACAATACATATTTTCTTGCAATTTCGGTGCCTTGTTGCAGAAGAGCTGGAAAATAACATCTTTCAAGGTTTCAAGGAGTTTATATTCCAATTAACTGCTGCGAAATTGCATATTAGTTACAATGTTATCCAATCTTCTCTACTTGTCAGATTTGTTTATTAGTGTGGTAGTGGTAAGCATGATTTGTACAGGGGTCGTTCTGAATAACGAAGCCCGAAAAATGAGTGTTAAGATAGAATTCTATTGTCTCTTTGTCTCTTTCTTGGGTTTTTTGTCAGATCACCATTTCCATGTATTAGGTTACCTAAGGATTGTGGTCTGATGGTTGTTAAGGTCTTCTGAGCAATGTAAAAACATCGGGTAACACTTGAATAAAAGCGAAATAAAAAATTAAAGGACTTACTTCTTAAGTACTGCACCTTTTAAAATTTTTTATAGAAATTCAGAACAAAGATACCAACTATTTTGGATTGCATTAAATAATTTTAATATATAAAAATTTTAATTTTGCGGTTAGTAAAGGGTTAATACATATTCAGGTAACTTCAATTGGAACCGCATTGTTGACTTTTGTTCCTACTGTTAGGAACATCTACTGTAGTAGTTGGTGTTTTGCTGCTGCCTCGCCTGCTCTTCTGAAGACCAAAGCCAATGCTACCAAATGTCATTTTAATGATCGCATATCACAATTCCATTCACAGCTTGTGCACAACAACAACAACAACAATAATAATAATACAGGCGCTTCATCAGGGTTTTGACTTGGCTCTTGTTCATCATACTTTACTGCAATATTGCAACGTAAACTGTTTTTTTTCCCTCGAGATTTTTACTTTTTTTACTATTTTGTCTTGCGTTTGCTTAACTTGAGCGATTTTCTTCCACCATCTTTAATCGCATTGTTTTTGATTTTGATTTCACTGGCGATTATTTATGTGCATGTATATTTCTTTTTGTTTATAACATACTTACACATATTTTTTTCCTGTTGTTTTAAAGCGCTCAGCTTGGTTTCGAACATGCTTGACCCACATAACTGTCAACTGTTATGAACCAACAATAAGAGAGAGAGAGAGAGAGAGAACGAAAAAAAGCACCAACAAACTACTAAACACAGCTTGAACTTAACAAGGGCCAAAAGGGTGTTATAGTTGTTGTGATTATTGGTGTTATGTTGGGTACGACACATACTTAAGTCAACAACTACAACACCAACACACGCTGAGAGTGGGGGGAAAAAAGCCTCTAAACACCTACTTTTTGAACATTTCTAATCCGAGCACGTGAAACCACAGCGATTGTAGATAAAACAGCGCTACATTGTGGCTATTTTAAGTGTAGAAAAAGCGTTATGAAAGTGTTAAGTTATTAAGCTTTGATATGAGTTGATTATCGTAAATCAGTTATTAAGTGTTGATAATGAAGTGCCTGTAGTTGACCTATATTTTGGATAAAATTTTGATTTTTAATTTCTTGATTACAGCTTAAATTAAGGCGATTTTGTTAGTTTTGAGCGGTAACATATCAACGACAACTAATAAATATTGTTTTTTATTTTATTTTAAATTATTTTGAACCTACACAAATTATATTTTTTAAAACTAATGCCAGCAAATCTGACTAAAACAAAAACCAAAATATGCTGAGTCAATGTATCATCATTATAAAGATAACACATGTATGTCGATTGAAGAATTACAAGCAAATACGAAAAATTAAACAAAATATTTATTTACGGAGATATGGCATGTTTAATAGAACATAAAATGCTCATTATTTTATATAAATAATAAAATTAATAATGAAATTTATCCCATCTCGTCCATTATCTGACATTTAAAATGTTTTTCGAAAATGCTTTAGTTCAAAAACAGAAACAATAAGTAATAAATAAATAAATAGCAAAACATCTACTTCCAAATTTACAAAAAGTAATTTAAAAAGATTCGATTTTAACTTTTTAACTCACTTGCCAAAACAAAATTTTTGTGATTATGATGCCACGCACGCTAGTTTTAATGCCCAACAAAATGACCCTCATATCACTCCCATATTACTTTGCAATAAAATCTCATTATCAGGTAAAATGGTTATATGTAAAATGTTTCCGAGTTTTTTAATTTCTTTGTATGTTAAGGATAAACCCAAAAACAACTGTACAAATTTCGTTGAAAATTTCAATATCAGGCATTTTAATCTTTCTGTATGAACACAGGCTATGCTATATAGCAATTTATATTATACAACTACAGGTATTAAAGCCCAACATTTAAGCATTTGTGAAAGCTAGAGTGCTTATATTGAAGTAAGAGTAAATATTATCAATACTAATTCTCACAAGCTCACCAAGCTTTTATGACGACTATATTCTTAAAAATTTTTATTAGATGCAACTTTAATCCTTTTAGTCACAGCGTGGTTTCTACGGTCCCATGCAAATTATTATCTCTTTAAATCTATGATATTCACCCAAATTAGTTGCAAATGGAAACTCATGGGTTTTGTGGATCGCTGCTTTCGAATACAAGAATTTTTGTCGTCATTGATTTAAAATCTTATGAAGTTGTATTTAACAGTTTATGGTTGTCAAGAAAGTTGTCTACACTTCGTTTTTTGAGAAAGTTCCATAAGAAAATCTTGGGGTTTTTAGGTTCTCGACTGCGAATCTTGTGTTAGAAGTACTATTTGATTTTTTTTAATTGCCAAAATCACTGACAACTTGCCTTATACCTAAATATGTACCTAAGACATATTTTACCCTGCGCCATCTTTCTTGGACGACATCGTTCACAGTGACATTTGAGAAACGGGCAGGTATCTCGGAAAGGAGAAGAGAAGTGAGAAGGAACCCTTACTAACAAAACTTGAGCATTATAAGGAAGTTCCCCAAAAGGCCGTTAATAGACTTCGCGTTGGCTGTGAGTAAGGTGCTATCAAAGTTTACCCGTTGGCACATACATACAGAGATAAAACTTGGTATGTATGGTTTTTATAACAAAACAAAGTTATTTTTGAAAAATGGACGTCTTCCGTATTCATACGTCTATTAGGTTTCCTTTTCGATTTTGTTTAAGAAGAAATCTTACACAGCTTCTAGGCTTTTTCTTGATTTTGTTTAAGAAGAAATCTCATAAAGCTACTAGGTGTTCTTCTTAATTTTTTTTCCGAAGGAATCTCATGAAGTAACAAAATTATTTACATGATTTGATTTTCTTCTCAAATCAACTATACACGAACTCTAGGACTTGAAAAAAAGTTTTTCAAGAAGATATCTTATTAACTAAATTTAAGAAGATTTTTGTTGAAAATCAAGAAAATTTCTTCATAAAAAATATATCTCCTCATTCGTCTTTCATGCTCCTTGTTCTACGTTTTAAGAAGACAACTTATTGATTTTATGTAGGACTATTTTTCTCTGTGTATGTATTTTATACCAAAACTACGATTTGTTCGAAAATTGCAAGTAAAGCGTTCACGAACACGCCTACCTCCTATACAACTCATAATAGCGAAAACACTATAAAGGCATTAACAAAGGTAGGTTTAGGGTATTTCATAGTCAGGCAAGACCGACTTAAGACTTTACTTACTTGTTTTGACCCCACACCTGAAAGATCAAAGTATATTAACTTTGTGCAAACATTTGTAACGCTTAGAACGAAGCGAGTCCTGCATAGAAAAGTATATATATTCTTGATCAGGGTCACCTCGAGAGTCAAGCTATCTATGTCCGTCCGTCCGTCCGTCCGTTTGTCCGTCTATGTGTTGTCCGTATACACAGGATAAGAAGAAGGAGTTGAGATAATTGGATGAAACTCGGTAGACATGGTCACATGGATCCAAGGATCTGCACTATTGAATATTTTTGGAATCCGCCCACGGACACGCCTACCTCCCATACAACGCAAAAATGTAAAACTGCATAACTCAGCTCATAAAAAGCCTACAACAATAAAATTTGGTATGTATGTGTTTTATATCAACACAAAGATGTCTTTGAAAAATGGACGTCATCCGCTTACAGACACGCCCACCTCCCATACAACCCAAAAATTGAAAACGCAATAAATAAGCCTCTGTTTAACCTACAGAGCTAAAATTTGGAACGCATGTTTTTTATGACAAGACAAAGATGGTTTTGAAAAATGGACGTCATCCCCCTACGGACACGCCTATTTCCCCATACAGCCCAAAAAGTTTTAAACTCAATAAATAAGGTTATGTTTGTCATAGAGAAATTCAATTTGGTATGCATGTATTTTATACCAAAACTAAGGTGTGTTCAAAAATTGGAAGTAATCCGTCCATGAATCCGCCCATCTCCGGGCGAATCCGCGAAAGCACAATAAAGGCATTAACTGTGAGCTACAGGAATAAAACTTGGTATGTGTAAAATTTTCATCAACATTTAAATGCATATAAAATATAGGCTTCATCCGCCCTTGGAGACGCTCATTTACAATAAAAATTTTTTGTTTTTGAAAAGTGGGTTTAGGGTATTTCATAGTCGGCCTAGACCGACTTTAGACTTTCTTTACTTGTTTTTTATTTAGTTTTGAAAAACCGACAATGTTGCCACATTAAAATCTTATAAAAACTTTTAGGTACTAACTACAGTTTTTTAAATGGCTGTATAGCCTAATGTTCCCCCATGACTTTTCTTTGCTGTATATCCAAAAAAACTTTTGGCTCGACAAAGAATGCTCTCTTCAGAAATTATACTCGTCTCTGATGATAACGTCTATATATTACAGATTACGATTAAAACTTTAACCCTCGAAAATACAAAGTGTATATTAAGAAATAACGATAATACCATTACCGTTGCTTAAGATTTAATCAAAAAAAAAAAAAAAAACAAAACCACCACAAACAATGGTTCATTATATTTTAGTAGCTTCTTTAATAAGTTAATAACGTCATCAGAATAAGACAAAATAATAACAATGTTAGTGCATTTCTGTTGCAAACTTAGAGAGATAAGCAAAGTTCAAAATTAAGTATAGTCGTGTATTCTGCCTTTATCTACAAAGAGTGCGAAATAAATCTGAGAATAAATCTGTAAAAGTTTAAGGCTAAACAATGACTTTAATAAAAAGGGCAAGATTTATAATGGGCAGTACATAAAAAAGCACTGATAAAAGTTAATAAAGAGACTTAATAAAATGTAAACAATTCATAGCTGGAGGGATATCAACCTAAACTTGCTTTCAACATACCGCTAAAATTGAAAGTTGTCACTCAAAGGCGCTATATATAAAAAAAAAAAAAACAACATTTTTGATAACTGTTTTGGCAGTATAGAAGGAAAACAAAACAAAACAACAAACTTGAAGCGCCTTTTGTTGTTTGTTTTGGGTGCAACATAAAAACATGCAAAGAATTCTAATTAAAAAATACCAAAGTGACAGTTAAGGACAACAAAACAGGACACTATCGCTCACAGCAGCAACATTGCTATGTATTTGTGTGTGTATATGTGTGTGTGTGTGTGCTTGAATGACTCCCCTGGATGATTTGACCAAAAATGGCTTTATATTGTGTGTTTTGTTGTTGTTGTTCTTCTTCTCAGCCTTTTGTTGCAACAACTTTTACTTGAGTTTTGCACTAAAAATTAACAGCACAGCAAGAAGACATGAAAAGGGGCACAAAAAAAAAAAGGTAAGAAGATTAAGCAATGGCTGTGTAGAAGGTTTACAAACACCAGTAAACAAACTTAAACACTTGAACAAAACACACACGCAGCAGCAGCGCTGAACGTACGCACACGCACTGCCATTGTATGTCAACTAAAAGACCTTTTGGGTCCTTTTATCATAGCCATAGACTCATCCTCACTGTGAGTGTATGTGCTCGATATCCTTTTACAAAAGCAAACAACAAACAACAACAACAGCAGCAGCAAAAAATAAAATGCTTACCAATTTGTTACTGCTCTTTTGTTCTTAACGTTTTGACTAAAGTTGTTGTTGTTGGGCTTTTTTAATGTTTTTTTTTTTTCTGCTCCTTCTTGTTTTTACTCTGCACATCCTTTGTATTGCGTGTTTTAATGATGCTTTTCCCACCGGCTGGCTGCAAGCGGAAGAAACTACTTTTCTTACTGTATAGAAAATAAAAAAAAAAAAACTCTTCTTAAGGAAGTTCCTTTAAGATGCCTCAAGACATTCCGAGACGGAAACGCACTCAGTGGCTAGTAAAGTAACGGTCGAACTATGTAGTGGACCCTACAGTGTGCTTTTGTTGTTTTTTTTTAATTGCTGCTTTGGTGTATGCGTTGGTGTGTGAGTGCGTTGAAGCATTCCTTTCATTGCTGTGGTGATGATAGTGTGCTTGATAGTGCTTCTCAATTTGTCGCGTGTCCTTCGTGTGCAAGGACATTTTTCCTTTTTGTTCATCTTATTGCTACGGTTAACTTTTCATTTTTATAGTTGTTGTCATTGACATCCAAGCTGTTTGCATGCAATGCCAAGTTTTTTTTGTGTTTCTTTGCTGGCAGAAATATTTTTGCTAATTTGCATGCTTTCGGGTTATCATGATAAAATAAAAATACTAAAAAAATTATTCACAGTTTGATCAGAGTTAAAAAAACCATTTTGCTGTTGTTTTTTTAGCTTGGCAAAAATACAAAAATAAACCAAAACAGCTTAACTCAGTTTGAGTTATACTCTTTAGGTAGCCAACTGATATATTTTTGCTTATAGTTTTCTCACTATAGCAAACTGAACACAGTGTTAATGTGCTATAATCGTTTAACTAAGCAAATTAGTGATGAAGCTTTCCATACAATATCTGATAATATTAAAAACTGCTGTTAATTTTCGCCACTTAAGCGCATAACCCTGATTGTTTACAGCTTTTGGTTTCTTTAAAGACATCAACATTCATATGAATTCAAGCATTCAAAAGCATATCGAAATTTTTCACAAACTATAGTATTAGACTCAAAAGTTGACAATTTCTTGAAACATGTAACAAATTTCGCAAAATCAACATTCAATTGAAACTTTAACAGTTTCAACAATTTGGAAAGTATATGAAAATAATTGTTCATAAGCTTATGGAAATAAGTGAATTTTAATTAATTTAATACATTTTATTTTTAAAAACAACTTTGTAATTATCATTAATATTATGCCATACAGAAAATAATGGCTGGAAAAGTGCTTAAAGTGCCATTGAACATGTCACCTAAACCACCTGATATTTAGACCTAATGTTAATAAATATACTTCTAAACTTTCACGGTTTTTCTCTTTGTTCCAAACGAAGATTTTAACGCCTTATTTGGTTTCTCCGCTTATACTGTAAAAGCACAAAAACAGAGATAAAAGGGACGTTTCTACTAAACCAAAAATGTTAACAATAATTATGAATTTTTACATGATCTTCATGACTTGCATTCATGAATTTAAGTCGAGTAACCAATTATAAGAAGCTTGGTCAAAGTCTTTTCAAGGGCTGAAATAACCAAATTTTATTTAGCTTTAAACCATGGATTTCAGGTGTCAAACCTATTCAGTCAAGTCTGCCTTGGTTCGAAAATGTCGATATAGATAAGTAGAAGAGAAAGGGAAATCGAGAGAAACAAGTATAGAATATTGTGTGTGTGGCGGAGTGCTTTATCAACATGCGAATTTGAATCTGAGGCAAGTGTTTTGCCTTTACCTCAGTCAATTCGAGTTATTAAACAATCTCATTCCACAAACTTCTCTAACAAAGGTAAAAGCGTAGGACCATGGCTAGACCGGGTTTTGAACGGCGAACCTCTAGGCTGGTAGTCAACCACGCTAACCACTCGACTGCGAGGCCCCTCTGTACAAAATACATAAAAGATTTAATACGAAAAATTTCATAATTCGTTAATCATTTTAATTCGTTAATTTTATTTAACAATTCTTAAAAAACATATTTTTGAAGAATTATATTTTCAGCTTTATGCCAAATAATTCATAAAGCAACAACTTACTACAACAACAAAAATATTTGCAGAACAAATCCAGTAGACTTCTGGCTGAATACAGAAGGTACAAACCGTCACGCATGCTTTTCTATCAGAGAAATGACGCTGCCAAAGCTTAATTTCCCGATACCCCACCTTCTCTAGCCTATTATTTCCCCTTCCCTGCATAGACAGTCAAAAGCACTCATAAAATCAATTAACAGTCTCAAGACGTGTTTGGAGCGACTCTCATTTAAGGTGCTTTTAACGTACAGTAATGCATATCCGACGCTTTTCACCTTCCAGAAAATCAGAGTCCCATTGGACTCCTGGAGTCGTTCCACTATTACCCTTTCCTGTCGCTTTTAAACATCGAAAGAAGATTGATGACATGCTCGTACCGAGGTATTCAGGTATTCCAGGTATTCTGGAACGACCTTCCAAATGCTTTTACACCTCTCGCCAGCCATATAATCTAAACACGGAGATTTT
The DNA here is from genome assembly GCA_958299015.1 of Tetanocera ferruginea. Lineage (NCBI taxonomy): Eukaryota > Metazoa > Arthropoda > Insecta > Diptera > Sciomyzidae > Tetanocera > Tetanocera ferruginea. The sequence continues at coordinate 47,133,745 of OY282643.1, read as the reverse complement.
CTCCCCTTGAGTTGCTTCATGCTATACTATATCTTAACCACCTTCATGCATGCAATCACTTTCCTAAAAAAAAAAGATTACCATCCGTCCTCACAAAAAAAAAAAAACTCGCGTGTAGCAACGTACACGTGGCAGAAGTGAAACTTCTTTAACAGTAAGAAATAAGAGAGATTTTAGTGTGAAATAGAGAGAGAAAGTATCTGAAAAGAAATTCAATCAATACGAAATGGAATAATAATTTATTGATTCAATATTTGCATCCAGGGACCGTACCGGCTATGGTTTTTGTCGAAAGTGTCACATATTAACTTTTATCTCTTAATTTTTATTTTTTCCGACAAAAATAACAGTTTTTTGTGCCTTATAGTTTTTTGGGCAAAAATAACAGTTATTTTCTGTCGTTTATTTTTCGGTCAAAAATATCATTTTACCGTCAATTTACCGATAAAAAAATTTTGATATTATTATTTTCTTGATATTATTTATTTTTGACCGAAAAAATTAAAGTCACAAAATAACTGCTATTTTTGACCGATAAAATAAAATTCAAAAGTAACCTTTATTTTTCCTCGAAATAAACTAGGCAAGAAATTAACTTTTAAAGAATCAGTTTCAAATTTAAAAGCGACTTAATATTCGTGAGGCTGAGGACATTTGTAACATAATGGTATATTTGAAAAAGTCTTTCGACAATTTTTTTCATTTGAAAATTGTAAAATAACAGTTATTTTCGGTACTTGTTTTAGTTCAGTTGGTGTTTTAGTTGCTTTCGAATGTCTTCTCAACATTGTTACAAACTCAACATTGTTGAAAGCAGAGGCAAATCTTGTTCATTATTACCTCCTGCTTCCTGATTATAATAATTGCTATGTTGATAGAGGGCCTCATAAAGCAGCGAACGTTGATTGTTGAGTGCATCAACTTGGTTGGCTTTAAAATTTTGTTGAGATGCATCAGTGTGTTTTATGGGGATTGGTTCTTTGTAGATTCACCAAAATACACTGATGTTTCGTAAAAATGCATTTTGAAACTCAGCCGTTGTTGCAATCACCTTACCTTCATCATTAGTTGCAGACCCAGCTGTAGCTGTATTCTTAAGAGCTCTAATTCGCTCTCTATATTCACGAACGCGTTCTGCTCCTGTTTTAACTATTTTTCTATTTTTTTTTCCGTGCATACTTGTAGGATGAAAATTAATGTTACGGTTATGTTAATAATGTAATGTTAATGTTAATCTAATGTTAATGTTAATTATGTTATTTTCAGTATGTTACGCGTTCAGTTTTAATTACATTTTTTTTGGCTATTTATCATGTGTCTACGTGGCGTAAACGTATAGATTCATGCTCATAAGCAACGATGTTCGGGGTTCAATTCTCGGCAGCGGCAGTAATTTTTTTTTAATTTTCATATGAATTGAAAACGTTAGCCTAGCGTCACGAAAAAGGACCTTGAAATTTCACTCGCAGCCAAAGAAGTTTCACTTCAAAAATTAGTTCACCACAGCATGAACACAATTTCAATTCAAAAACAATTCTGTAATAACACTTAAGTTATGTTTCCACCATTTCACATTACTGCAATTTGTCTTGCGACATCTCGCCTGTAGAATATCGTTGACATGTTCAATCCACTCATCTAAAAGAGCAATCTACCGACTAATGTCTAGGTTTCAAAAAACGTGAACCGGGTTGTCCATTTTGTGGCGCATCATACTATAAATATTCCAGTTCACGCCGCAAGTACACTCTTTTTTTCATTTATTTGACGACGTGCAACCTTCACTTTCAATAGCAAACCCTCACTAAAGGTATGCTATTGTCCAAAGTAATATTAATATCGCTGATCCCGTAAGGTCCTGTAAGGTCCGTAGGTTCCGTAAGGTCCTAGAACAATGTTGGCTCGTTAACAGCACTGATGTATCTTCTAAGCATCAATCTGTCACTCAGTACCTCAAACCTTATATGGTTCTGATATCTACTATAACTTACTTAACCACATAGGAGATAATGCATTCGCGTATAGGCCTAGAATAAGGGGAATATTATACTGGACGTGGGCTACCACCAGTTTTTGTCCCACAAATATAAAAAACTTTGATAGCTATGACTATGATATCGTTTACAAAGCAATTCTCAATAACATTTTTCGAACCCCCAATTCGGACCAAATTTTTTTTTTTTTTTTGTGTATGGGTTATGTAGTTATCTTTCTTATTACCACACTAGATGAAATATTGAAATAAACTTTTTGGTTTCTTTAGTAAAAATAGTCCTTATCAAAAACTATCGGAGATGTCTAAACAGAAAACCTTCGTAAAGACACCAGCATTTTTCTCAAGTCCATTTTTTAATAGAAATCAATCATATGGTACATTGAAAGAGTCTCTTTAAGAAAAAATAAATATGTATGTATTGGTGATTGTATGCTAATATAAGTTTTTGTGTTTTTTATCTCTCCAGAAGAGTCTGTTGGAACAATCTTTAAGAGTAGTAGTGGAAACAGGCTTAACTTTTAGGTATTTTAGGCTTTTCATTATGAAAGTGTTGTATGCCATCAGATCAGAACAAAAAAAATTAAAACTTTTCAGAGTTTCTTCCAAAACGAACCAAAAACCTATTTTTTTTTTTCAACTAGTATGTTTACAAAAATTGCCCAGCATATCATAAAAAAATTGTTGTTCAATAAAAAGGATATTAAAAAGCAAGTATTGAGGATTTATGATACAAAAAACTATGTAAAAATGCGATAACATATTAGTTTTGGTATATTTTAACCTTAAATAACCTGATTCCTAGTTAAGAATGTTCACAAAACTTATTACAAAACAAAAAAAAAATCGAAAACAGTATTGTTTGGTAAAAAGTAGGTATGATATAGCAAACTTTGAACTCTAATGGTGAAGCGACCAATGAAAAAACGTAGGCAATTGCAATTTCTTCAGTATTTCGACCTTATGGGGCCCAACGCGTATTTTTTTTTTTTATTTGCGAATGTATCTTATCATGTTTCTGCAGATTTTGCGAATTTTGGCGTAATTTAATCCAAAAACTAAAAAAGTCGTGGAAAAATACAATATTTTGAAATTTTGACCTCAAGGTGGCCAAAACCTATTTTTTATGTTTGATTTTTTTCACAAAAGTTAAAACCTGAGATATTCCTAATAACTTTTTAAAAGAAATCTTGCTGGAAAAAATAACACCGATAGAAGTTGTTACCCATTAAATAAGGTATAAAATCCGGAAAATATTTCATTGGAGCCCCAAATTTTCAACAAAAAATCGTCTATGAAAGCGTGCGGGAAAAACAAACCGAATGATAGAGTTCGATTTTCCGTATCAGAATTAGGGTGAAACCGTTCCCTATGAGCATGTTTTTATTCCAGCTACCATATTTTTCATAAGCATAATTTACTAATGATGTTCCTCATCAAAAAAATTCAGCTGAACGACGTAATTCTCAGTTGGTTATTTTTCTTATTAATATAAAAGTGTATAAAAGTGCAGAAAATAAATTAAAAAATTATAATCTCCTTCCCGAATTGGATCAGATATATCTAATTTGGACAATGAAAATATAATTTTTATCATGTTTGATTGTCATTCTTTTTTTTGTTTTTTTTTTTTAAGTAAAATGTCTTAAATTTTGTAATTATACTTATTTGTTGGCATTTGACACTTTTCGACATAAATTGGGCTCAAATGAGCATATTAATTTTTTCATAAACAATCCAAAAATTGCTTATATGGAACACATTTCGACATAAATTGGGCTCAAGTGAGCATATTCATTTTTTAATAAACAATCCAAAAATAGCTTATATGGAACGCATATGGGCATATTCATTTTTTGATAAATGATCCAAAAATCACATATATTTTGCTCGAATGGTCGTGTTGATTTTTTGATAAAAATTCACGTGATGGCTTGATATCAAGAACATTATGGCTTAGCTCAGAATCACTCCCAAAATTAATTGGTTTGGGATTGTTTTCAGCTCAAATTTCTCTCCGTGTTTTTGATGAATTTTTAATTGCAGTTGATTATAAATGATCAGAGAAATAAAGAAAGATAAAACCGTAGAACATAGGCTAGTCGGGAGTAGAACCTGTAACACCTGGGTTTTCAGTCAAGCAAGCTTACCACTCGACTACCAAGGACGCATTGTCAATTTTTCTAACAAATTCAGAAATTTCAGGAAAAACAACCGATAAAATGCAAAAAAGGAGCAAAGCACTTCCTGGTGGCTCTCATAAATAAAAATGAACGTAGAAAACGGACTCAATGGCCCCAAAAACCTCTACAGATACATATAAAAACTATTTCTTAAATGAAATATCTTAGCCAAATCTTGAATATTTTCAAAAAAATATCTGCTAATATTTTGAAAAATGGTATGCTTCACTTTCTAGAGTAGAACTATATTTTCCTGGCCGAAGTTTCTTAAAATGATCCATAGAATACCGCTAGGATGGGTCCAACATCGCAAAAAAACATAGAACTATATTTTCCTGGCCGAAGTTTCTTAAAATGATCCATAGAATACCGCTAGGATGGGTCCAACATCGCAAAAAAAAATCGCACCGACTCTTATGTGTATGGTAGATTTTTTTTCTCATTAACGTTACACTTCAACGCATATTTCTGCATATATATCGAAAATATTCACAAATTTTTTATGTGCACATGAAAGTTGGCCTCAAGTTTACTAGCATTTTATGGAAATAAAGTTTTCTTCTAACTTTTGTTTTTTAAACCAGTTATATTTAACATTTAACGTTACATTTTTTGGAAGTAAGTTTCATGATAGGTCTACATTTAAAAAATTACTGAAATTTGGAGTTTAAAAAAACTTTATTACAGAACTATATCTATGAAGAGGCATCAAATATATGACAAAAATTTAAATATTGAAAACAAAACATTTAGATGCATTTCTAGTAGCCAAAATGTGCGGTCGCTAACGTTACACTTGCATACTCTTTTTGTTCAATTTGAATTTTTTCCGCATCCGACACAGACGAAGTGAACGTATGCAGTAAAGCGCGACAAAAACAGGCTTGATATTTATATTTTCTGATAGAATGGTACCAAAATAACGGTATATAGTAATAAAATTAAGAGCGAAATAAAAAAATTAAAATATTTCGCCCGTTGCTCTCACAGAAAAAAATGAGCCCTACACTCAGAAAAAAATTTATCGGAATGCGAAACAAAAGGCATCATATTTAGAGAAAAATGGTATAGACTCTGCTCCAGAGAATGCTATTCTCTAATTGCAATACTAAAAATTCTCTAAAAATGATAAAAAGCTTCCTTGAAAAAGAAAAATATATCGTTTTTAGAGAAAAATACTTTTTATTTTTGAGAAAAGATTTGTTTTTATTGAAGAAAATACTTTCATGGTGAATTTTTTATCAAAATATAAGAACAAATTTTACATTTTCAATAAATTTTTCTCTATAAATGAGAAATTTTTTGTGCGAGAAAAATACTTATCATTATTAGAGACATTGAAATATTTCCGTTTCCTAGACGTAAAGAAATATTTCATAGAAAATGTGAAAATTTATTCTAATTGAAGAAAATTTCATTTGAAAAAGAGAAAATAGCTATTATCAAAAATAGAGAAATTTTTTACCGGAGCGAGGTATAAGTTTTTTTCTCAGTGTACCAAGTTTCATCATAATCGGTTCATCTGTTTTGACGTGAATGAGCGAAACATAATTGATTGAATAAAGCACCCTCTAACGGAAGTTTTCTGAAATTTAAATAACCTCAATTCTGTTGCAGGGTCATGTTATTTCACGAACCAAATTTTAGTAAAATCGGTCAAGTCATTTAGGAGTTATTGAGTCTTAACCATACACTACTTAAAGCGCCCTCTTGCGGAAGTCTGTGGAATTTTTTATATTTTATGTTTTATCTTGTGTGCAGTTGAATGTTCATACCAAATTTCATTGAAATCGGTTCAGGCGTTTAGAAGTTATTATGGAGTGCCACGCCCACATGCTTGCGCCCACTTTCTAACACCCCCTATGTTCTTTCTCTATATCAAACGTACTCGGTGTCTAAATTTCAGCTCAATCGGATAAACGGTGCGCGAGCCTATACGTAACAGACAGACAGACAGACCGACAAACAGAAAGACAAACATTTGATTTTATACAAGGTGTTTCTTAAGAGCTTGCTGATTTGAATAAAACACATGTCAAATTATGAAATGGCCAAAAAAAAAGCTTTTATTTGGTAGATAATTTCTTGGCATTTAACATTTAAATATAATTTCGGGCATATATTTCGACTATTTTGCACAAAGGTCATTCTGCAGGTCCTGCAGGAAATACGTGTCATTCGTATTTCAGCAATGACACGTTGAATATTGGTTTATCCACATAAACCAATGACTTCACGTATCCCCACAAAAAATAATCAAGTGGCGTCAAATCACACGAACGCGGAGGCCAATTCAACGGTACATTTCTCGAAATAATGTTGTCGTTGAAATGTTCTTTCAATAAGTCGATTGTTTCGCCCGCAGTATGACAAGTGGCAACATCCTGTTGAAACCACATTTCGTCCACATCCATATCTTGAAGATTTGGCAACAAAAAATCAATGATCATGGTTCTGTATCGATTTCCATTCACGGTAACGCATCGTCTTTTTTTTTTTGTCTTTTCTTCGACTCTGGCCTCAACGACAGCAATATTTTCTTCTGTACGCACTCTTCTCATTCTTCTCGGTGGCTTGGCATCCAAAAGAGTGAATGTAGACCGAAATTTGGTAATTACGTTCTTTATGGTGGTCTCAGACGGACGATTATGTGCACCATAAAATTCACGAAGTGCTCTATAAACATTTTTAATTGAACACTGTTTTTAAAATAAATTTCCACAATTTAGAAGCGTTGTTCTGGAGTTAATCTATTCATGATAATTTGCCAAACAATACTGAGTAGAGACGTCACTTTAAACTGTCAAAACAACTGTCACACAATAGAGTAATCCATATTAAAAAAAAAAAACCTCATAAAAAACACCCTTTATATTAGAAGATATGATATCCGGTTTCATTATTTGAAATATCAATTTCTTTTTTCATTAAAAATACACTCAAATTCCTAACTATTGGGAACAAAATAAAGCAATTATACTCAAAAATATATCATCTCAACTGCAAGTTCCAATTTTCCTCGATATTGCAAATTTCGTAGTGAATTAAATCGCACGCCTTAAACTTGACAATAGTTTTTACAGTTAATATATTCCATGCTCAGTTTACTAAAAAAAGAAAAAAAATTTTTATATGAAATATGTATTTAGCTATCATTTTCAAGCTATTAGCATGAAAATGTGTCAATGTTGGCTGGAACTGGGCATGAGTGAGTAATTTTCTCTTCAAATTTTGAATGCATGCGATTGTTTTTTGCTTTTATTTTTGATTAGTTAGCTTAGTATTTGGCCGTGCCCAGATATTTTTTTTTTTATACGTGCCGTAGAATACTTGATTTTTTTATATCACATCTCAGCTGATTATATGTGAATGACTTGGCAGTTAATCGATGGATTGAGTAAATTATATGATGCTGCATTTTTGTTGTTGTTTTTTTTTTTTATTTGCAAATTGGCTGAATTTGATTTCGACGAGTGTCGTGATGAGAAGAATAATGATATGATATAGAATTAATGGACTTTGATTTAATGCCTTCATAAGTTCAAGTTGGCCCCTTTGGGTTGCTTAATTAACGAATTAAAGTTGAAAGAACATTTTGTTTAGAAATATGTAATCTTTATCAAACTTGAATATTTTAAATTAATTAAAATTTCAATTTTAAGCCTTGTACTCTGTACCGTTTAATGTGAAATTTCACTAGAATATCCATACAAAAAACGGTAGCTGTGAAATATGCGCAGAAATTTTCACAACATGCTCGTCAAAGTAGTACTCTGTTCCGCTGTGGAACCTACTCGCAGCATTTCTCTTGCAACATTTTTTCACGACAATTGAATTGAACTGCCTATTTATTTTGATGTGGAAAATGACAGTAGTCGTAAATTTTTTGTTTTTACATATTTATTTTTCTTTATTTTCAGAAGTAAAGCATGACTTTCTTAAATTTTACAATTTCTACACAACAAACTTTTTGTCAGAATTTCACGCGACAAAAAAATAAATGTTGCCATCGAAATTTCACGCAAACAAACAGCGTACTAGGCTTAAGGCAAAAAAATTATTTAACAAAATTAATAATACATTTTTTAAAAATTTAATTAAATACATTAAAAAAACTTTTACAATGGCTAATTGGTAGAAATTTGTTTAACGTATACCGACTAGTGACACTGAGCTCAATGCTTGTTGTTCACATAAATTACTGCTTATTTTTTTATTAAATATTTTTGCTTTCAAAATAAACCGTGCGTCTGTCTTTGTGCAACTAAGCGTTTTAACGTTTTGTGCTATACACTTTTTCATCACTCAACTGAAAATCCAAGCAAACAAAGATGTTAGCGAATCCTGCGCAAGTAGCTTTACTTTTGCTTTGTAGTGTACTTAGAAGCAAACATATAAGTTCAAATATGAAAAAGAACAAACAAACAAACACACATGACCTCACAGCACATGACGAGGTACAAGCAAATATCAAGCCAGCTATTTAAGGATAGATTGTTATGGTAGCTGTTGCTAGAAGTTGACTTTGTTAAAGTACTCTTTTTTTTCTAGCTCATACCATGTGTGAAGGAGATTGTGTGAGTGTAAATAGTAGTGTGTGTGTGAAAGTAAAAGTAAATTTTTTGTTTGCCTGCTCCACTTTTTTTTGTGCCTTTCAGCAGCTAACTAGTAGCGAAAATTATCATCAACATGTAACTAAAACTTAATTCTGTTGATGAGATTTTCACATGCAAGCAATAATACTAACAAATAAACTGCCTAATTTTAGGCGTTGGTACTTAAGAATGCTGCTGCTGGTGCTTAAGTAGCCTAGTTAATGCATGTCTAGTGGCTGACCCTAGAGGTCTACGTTTGTTTAGTTATTAAAGCATTAGCTGTTCGAGTTTTGTAGACTTGACATGAAGGAATTATTTAATATTTTTTTTTTTTTTTGGTGCATCACGATTTTTTAAGTTAGAATCCTTAAAATATGCTAAACTATGCATGTAGAGTAGTTTTGTGAAGATTGCTGATAGCTTACCAAGCTCACGACAATGCAGCAATAATCCTAACAACAACGACAACAGCAGCAACAACAACAACAACAACAGCAATGATTACAAAAGCAATAATAATTTTGTGAAATATGCAAATCATTGAAAAATGAAAATGAAAATGCATTTAAATGCATAAATGCAGTAGTCGTTATTGTTGCTGTTTTTGCTGCTATTATTAACCCAACAATAACAACAACAACATTCACATGCTCTTTGTAGCTGCAGCAAAAGGTTGACCGCTGCATTAATAATAACTGCCTTCCTGTTTTTTGCCATAATGAAAAGCCATCGTCTAGCAATGATAAAAACTCGCATGAGAGTTGTTGCTTTTTCCTTATTATAGCATGCTAATTTTTTTTGCTTTATTTTCAATATTTTTTTTTATTTATAAAAAAAAGCTTAGTTTTTGGCATGACTTGCATACCGCCTGCCACCAACAACAAGAACAACAACATTTGCTCTGACATCGGCGACCTTTTATTTGCAATCAATACTTTTGGAACATGCAACATGCAACAAAAAAGACGGCAACAACAACAACAACAAACATTTAAATGCTACTTTCTTTGCAGATACTGCTAAGCAGTTGCTACTTTTTCTCAAAATTATTAGAAAAAAGTTTTCTTTTTTCTTTGTTACTGTTGCTTTTCTCATCTTTAATGTTCATATAAATTCATAGATTCAGTTTTTATGTTCTTTTTGTTGTTTTGTTCAACACGAGTTGTAGTAAATCTTGTGTATATGTCAACAACAGCAACAATGTTGACAACAGCAACAAACATAAGAACTGGTAAAATAATAGCAGCCTCTACTATTGTTTGCAAATTTTATTTGTTGTTGTTTTTGTTGCTTTTTTGCTACATTTGTTACCAATAATAATTTTGTTAATGTTGTCATGGCAGTAGTTTACTTAAAAACTGTTCTATGCGCTCTACGCTTTGGAATTTCTCAGAATTTAGATGAGATAGTATTAGTTGTGTAGTTGTTGAGTGGATATGCTGTAGTTACAGCCAACCAAAGAAGTTGATCTACTTTTTTTATTTATTCAATTTATGACAATGACAGTGACAGTGACAGTGACAGTGACAGTGACAGTGACAGTGACAGTGACAGTGACAGTGACAGTGACAGTGACAGTGACAGTGACAGTGACAGTGACAGTGACAGTGACAGTGACAGTGACAGTGACAGTGACAGTGACAGTGACAGTGACAGTGACAGTGACAGTGACAGTGACAGTGACAGTGACAGTGACAGTGACAGTGACAGTGACAGTGACAGTGACAGTGACAGTGACAGTGACAGTGACAGTGACAGTGACAGTGACAGTGACAGTGACAGTGACAGTGACAGTGACAGTGACAGTGACAGTGACAGTGACAGTGACAGTGACAGTGACAGTGACAGTGACAGTGACAGTGACAGTGACAGTGACAGTGACAGTGACAGTGACAGTGACAGTGACAGTGACAGTGACAGTGACAGTGACAGTGACAGTGACAGTGACAGTGACAGTGACAGTGACAGTGACAGTGACAGTGACAGTGACAGTGACAGTGACAGTGACAGTGACAGTGACAGTGACAGTGACAGTGACAGTGACAGTGACAGTGACAGTGACAGTGACAGTGACAGTGACAGTGACAGTGACAGTGACAGTGACAGTGACAGTGACAGTGACAGTGACAGTGACAGTGACAGTGACAGTGACAGTGACAGTGACAGTGACAGTGACAGTGACAGTGACAGTGACAGTGACAGTGACAGTGACAGTGACAGTGACAGTGACAGTGACAGTGACAGTGACAGTGACAGTGACAGTGACAGTGACAGTGACAGTGACAGTGACAGTGACAGTGACAGTGACAGTGACAGTGACAGTGACAGTGACAGTGACAGTGACAGTGACAGTGACAGTGACAGTGACAGTGACAGTGACAGTGACAGTGACAGTGACAGTGACAGTGACAGTTACAGTGACAGTGACAGTGACAGTTTCATGCATTTTTTACTGTTGTCTTATGAACTTCTTGTAATGCGCTTATATTTGTATTAAGATTATATGAATTTCGGTCACTTAACTCATAAATTAGTTAACGTTTCCCTTCCGCGTAAATGATAACTTTTAATGGTTTTTGACTTTAATCGCTAGAATGGACGCAATTTCTATGAAATGATTAGTTTGCATCCAGTCTGAAACATTGGCGTTACCAATGGAACCCGATAATGCGTTATCAAGAAAAACACTCTTCAAATTCTTTCTTCGGAAGAAAAACATCGGTGGATTGGTGTTGCCAGCCGCGCAGACTACCATAGTCACATTGGTTCCTCTTCCCGCTGATGAGAACTGGCCCACAAATGTTGCCTTTTCGGCAACGATTTTCATAATGTTCGTGGGTACGGTTTCGTACATGTTTTCGATTTCGTCAAATAACTTTTTACCACTATTTTGGAAGAGGAACACAATGTCCGTCTGAACGCTTCGCTCTATCATACAAAACTATGTGGCAATGAAAGCAACACGAAACGGTTTGACACTTGGTTATAGGTGAATTAGGTGAAATGCTTCACACCACCGAACGCTCTACTCCACCGCACTTCTTCGCTCTTCTCTCATGAACAGTTCTTATTCTCCTCATATTTGTGCATGCATTTTATGAATTGTATTCACAAAACTTATGAATTATTCATATTCTCCATATATTATTTCATAATATTTACAAAATTTTTTATTGGTTCAAGTATCTAGTACACATACCTTAAGAACTTCAAACACTAGGCTTATTAAATATTCATGTTCAGGTGTTTTTTTTTTCTTGTGTGTATTTTGTCCATTCATATCATGAATATTTCATGTAACTCATGTCAAAATTCATGTGACTGGATCAAAATTCATGAATGCTATTCATGGAGATCATGTAAAAATTCATAATTATTGTCTACTTTTATGATTCAGTGTGTAAATTTTCGCATTACGCACAAAGTATTCAAAATAATATTTTGTTCACTCCAAAATTTGCAAGAAATTTTTAAGGAGATACCCAATTCTTGGTGCTATGAGCGAGGGTTACGGTACACAAGTACGTCATAAATAATGATATTAACGAGTTTTTCACGTCACTTAGTGCAGGAGTTATTAACAAGCTCACAACTCAAAACTAGGTGCTTGTTGAAAGAGGCTCGTGAAAAGTCCATCGCACCAATGCCGACAGACATACTTTTGAATAAACAAATACAAATCAGCTCAGCCAATTGATTGGTAGCATACGTAAAAAAAAACACAAATTAAAGTACGGCACATGTAACTTACATGTGCGCCCATTTGACTATAGTTCTGGGTAAAGGATGCAGGCAGAAGAGCAACGGTATTGAAATGAGCAACAATATTCAAATGACTATTCAATATCTTAACATTTTCTGTTTTTCTTTTTATGCTTTTAAAGAAGAAAAACACGCAACACTTGCACTGAAAAACTTTGAAGAAAAACAAATCGCTCAACTCCAAAAGTTCGAGTACTTTGCAGCGAGTTGCTTTTTCGGTGTAAAAAGTCAACATTTTCGATACACAAACAAATCGGTAACAAGCCGCAGCGGGCGTTCTTTGGCAGCGCAACCAGAGTTGCAACCAACGATCTTGCGATTGTTTGTTTATCTTTAAGATGCTGCATATTCTTCTGAAGATGTGTGTTGTTTCTGTGATTGTTGTTGTTGTTGTTGTAGTTCGAGTATCGAGCAGGCTGAAAGACTTAATTAGGAAAAGCAGTATTTATGTCAGCTACTACGGCAGCGTGTTTTCTGCCTTTTCCCAATGCAGTCGTTATCTTAAAGATACCAATTTGTGCCTCAGCTGCAGTTCATGTATCTATTAACTGTGAAATGATGCGTTTTTTTTGTTGTGTTTTTCTTCTTTATATCCTCAAACGTATTTATATTTTGTTTACTGCATTCGAGCTGTTCAATTTAATTTACTTTTTACGTTTGAGGCGTTGTTTTTGTAGCTTCTAGGTTTATTATTTCTTTTGGATTTTTTTTAGTTTTTTTCCTTAAATTCTGCTGTTGCATTTCTTGTATTGACATGAAGTGTGTGTGTGTGTTTTTTTTTTCTTAGTGTAGATTTTTATGGAATTTTATTAAGAATGGTCAATTAAGTATTTTTAATTTTATGCAGTTCGATTTCATTGCTCGTCTGTGTGTGTGAGTATTTGAAGGGGACTTTATTGAACATTATTTAAATTTAATGCATATCTAATGCAGCGCTTAAATTGTATTAATTTTTGTGTCTTTTCTTGTTGTTTTTTTTTTTCTAATTGATGTATATTTTCGGGTATTAGTTTAAATATGTTGTTTGGACACGAAAAATCCATCTATGGCAGATGCGGTTCATTAAGTTACGATGTAATGTCATCTCATGGATTAACTTGTACCAATTGGATTAAATCCTAAAAACAAGTATGATTTGGGTGTGATCTATGAGGGATCAGACAGAGATCAGATTGTGAGCAGACTAAGTCATCGAATGAAACGAGTTTTATCTCTAGAGCATTTCGTTTTTCATATCTATTAAAATGTATTTATATGACAATTTATTACTTGTTTTTTATATTTTTTTCTTCATACAACGATTTTCTTCTTATTTTCAATACATCATCAAAGAACTATTTTGTCCATAGCTCTATATAAGTATTATTTTTGCTCGTTAGGTATATATATTTATCCACATTTTATCAATTTTATTATCTTAAGCTTAACACTCGAACGCATATTTCATCATATATATCGCAAATGTTCTATGAAACCAAAAAATTTTGTTTGTGTTCCAGAAAGTAGGCCTCAAGATTTATGTAAACAAATTTTTCTTCTAACATTTGTTGTATTAAAGACATAACCAGCTTTTTGTGGTATTTAACGTTACATTTTTCGAAGTAAGTTCCAAGCTAAGTCTGCTTTAAAAAAATATTTCCGAACTGAAACTTTTCTTCTCAAAATTTGCTGTTTTGAAGATATAACCAGCTTTATGTGGTCTTTAACGTTACATTTTTAGCATAAAGTTTCAAGCTAAGTCTGAACTTTTTTCCTTCTCACATTTGTTGTGTTTTATATATAACCAGCTTTCTGTGGTCTTAAACGTTACATTTTTGGAAGTGAGTTTCGAACTCGGTCTGTATTAAAAAAATTCCGAATTGGAACTTTTCTTCAAACATTTGCTGTTTTGAAGATATGACCAGCTTTCTGTAGTATTTAACGTTACATTTTTGGAAATGACTTTCAAGCTAAATCTGCTTTTTAAAAAATTTTTGAACTGGAACTTTTCTTATCAAATTTGTTGTTTTGAAGGTTAAACCAGCTTTATGTGGTCTTTAACGTTACATTTTTTAATCTGAGTTTTAAGCTTAGTCTGCATTTAAAAAAATATTTCCGAATTGGAACTTTCCTTCTCACATTTGTTGTTTTTTATATATAACCAGCTTTATGTGGTATTAAACGTTACATTTTTGGAAGTGAGTTTCGAACTCGGTCTGCATTAAAAAAATTCCGAATTGAAACTTTTCTTCTAACATTTGCTGTTTTGAAGATATGGCCAGCTTTCTGTGGTCTTCAGAGTTAACTTTTTGGAATTAAGTTTCAAGCTAAGTCTGCATTTAAAAAAAATATTTCCGAATTGGAACTTTCTTTCTCACATTTGTCTTTTTTTATATATCGCACACTAAATACAAAACAGTCACAACTCAAAATTTTTTATATAGAATTTTTGTTATAAATCAATTTATAAAACAAATATCTGACTATATTTTTCGTTATTTTCTTCATAAACTGGAAGAATTAAGTTTTTGTGTTAAATGAAAATTGTTTTTCTTCTGCAGTTTCAACCAAAGAGTTTTATTTTTCGCTTTTCCTGAAAAGTTATGTTTTTTGAGTTGTGACTCTTTTGTATTTAGTGTGCGATATAACCAGCTTTCTGTGGTCTTTAACGTTACATTTTTGGAAGTTATTTCGAACTAAGTCTGCATTTAATAAAATTCCGAATTGGAACTTTTCTTCTAAAATTTGTTGTTTTGAAGATATAACCAGCTTTCTGTGGTCTTTAACGTTATAGTTTTGAAAATTAATTTCTAGTTATATCTGCATTTAAAAAGAATTTCTGAATTGAAACTTTCCTTCTAACATTTGTCGTTTTGAAGATATTGCCAGCTTTCTGTTGTCTTTCACGTTACATTTTTGGAAGTGAGTTTCAAGCTAAGTCTGCATTAAGAAATATTTTTAGACTGTTATTTTTAATGTATAACCAGCTTTCTGTTGTCTTTAACGTTACATTTTTGGAAGAGAGTTTCAAGCTAAGTCTGCATTTAATAAAATTCCGAATTGGAACTTTTCTTCTAACATTTGTTGTTTTGAAGATATAACCAGCATTATATGGTCTTTAACGTTACGTTTTTGGAAATGATTTTCAAACTTTGTCTGCATAAGCAAAATATTTTTCATATTAGAAATGCAAAAATCTAAATTAATAAACTAAATCGAAAAAGGGACCAAACAAATGACTAAAATCGAGATATTGAAAAAAAAATTTTGAGACGTGTCGCGTGCCTCATGTCTCATGTTTCATGTTTCATGTTTCATGTTTCATGTTTCATGTTTCATGTTTCATGTTTCATGTTTCTATTTCATGTTTCATGTTTCATGTTTCATGTTTCATGTTTCATGTTTCATGTTTCATGTTTCATGTTTCATGTTTCATGTTTCATGTTTCATGTTTCATGTTTCATGTTTCATGTTTCATGTTTCATGTTTCATGTTTCATGTTTCATGTTTCATGTTTCATGTTTCATGTTTCATGTTTCATGTTTCATGTTTCATGTTTCATGTTTCATGTTTCATGTTTCATGTTTCATGTTTCATGTTTCATGTTTCATGTTTCATGTTTCATGTTTCATGTTTCATGTTTCATGTTTCATGTTTCATGTTTCATGTTTCATGTTTCATGTTTCATGTTTCATGTTTCATGTGTCATGTTTCATGTTTCATGTTTCATGTTTCATGTTTCATGTTTCATGTTTCATGTTTCATGTTTCATGTTTCATGTTTCATGTTTCATGTTTCATGTTTCATGTTTCATGTTTCATGTTTCATGTTTCATGTTTCATGTTTCATGTTTCATGTTTCATGTTTCATGTTTCATGTTTCATGTTTCATGTTTCATGTTTCATGTTTCATGTTTCATGTTTCATGTTTCATGTTTCATGTTTCATGTTTCATGTTTCATGTTTCATGTTTCATGTTTCATGTTTCATGTTTCATGTTTCATGTTTCATGTTTCATGTTTCATGTTTCTATTTCATGTTTCATGTTTCATGTTTCATGTTTCATGTTTCATGTTTCATGTTTCATGTTTCATGTTTCATGTTTCATGTTTCATGTTTCATGTTTCATGTTTCATGTTTCATGTTTCATGTTTCATGTTTCATGTTTCATGTTTCATGTTTCATGTTTCATGTTTCATGTTTCATGTTTCATGTTTCATGTTTCATGTTTCATGTTTCATGTTTCATGTTTCATGTTTCATGTTTCATGTTTCATGTTTCATGTTTCATGTTTCATGTTTCATGTTTCATGTTTCATGTTTCATGTTTCATGTTTCATGTTTCATGTTTCATGTTTCATGTTTCATGTTTCATGTTTCATGTTTCATGTATCATGTTTCATGTTTAATGTTTCTAGTCTCATGTCATGTCTCATGTCATGTCTCATGTCATGTCTCATGTCATGTCTCATATCATGTCTCATGTCATGTCTCATGTCATGTCTCATGTCATGTCTCATGTCATGTCTCATGTCATGTCTCATATCATGTCTCATGTCATGTCTCATGTCATGTCTCATGTCATGTCTCATGTCATGTCTCATGTCATGTCTCATGTCATGTCTCATGTCATGTCTCATGTCATGTCTCATGTCATGTCTCATGTCATGTCCATGTCATGTCTCATGTCATGTCTCATGTCATGTCTCATGTCATGTCTCATGTCATGTCTCATGTCATGTCTCATGTCATGTCTCATGTCATGTCTCATGTCATGTCTCATGTCATGTCTCATGTCATGTCTCATGTCATGTCTCATGTCATGTCTCGTGTCATGTCTCATGTCATGTCTCATGTCATGTCTCATGTCATGTCTCATGTCATGTCTCATGTCATGTCTCATGTCATATCTCATGTCATGTCTCATGTCATGTCTCATGTCATGTCTCATGTCATGTCTCATGTCATGTCTCATGTCATGTCTCATGTCATGTCTCATGTCATGTCTCATGTCATGTCTCATGTCATGTCTCATGTCATGTCTCATTTCATGTCTCATGTCATGTCTCATGTCATGTCTCATGTCTTGTCTCATGTCATGTCTCATGTCATGTCTCATGTCATGTCTCATGTCATGTCTCATGTCATGTCTCATGTCATGTCTCATGTCATGTCTCATGTCATGTCTCATGTCATGTCTCATGTCATGTCTCATGTCATGTCTCATGTCATGTCTCATGTCATGTCTCATGTCATGTCTCATGTCATGTCTCATGTCATGTCTCATGTCATGTCTCATGTCATGTCTCATGTCATGTCTCATGTCATGTCTCATGTCATGTCTCATGTCATGTCTCATGTCATGTCTCATGTCATGTCTCATGTCATGTCTCATGTCATGTCTCATGTCATGTCTCATGTCATGTCTCATGTCATGTCTCATGTCATGTCTCATGTCATGTCTCATGTCATGTCTCATGTCATGTCTCATGTCATGTCTCATGTCATGTCTCATGTCATGTCTCATGTCATGTCTCATGTCATGTCTCATGTCATGTCTCATGTCATGTCTCATGTCTCATGTCTCATGTATCATGTATCATGTATCATGTATCCTTAATCATGTCTGTATCTTTATCTTTATCTGTATCTACACTTTATCCCCATTGTTCCTATAATTTTCTATAAACGTAGCCTAAGTATGATATTTTAAGCCTAACCAGTCTCACTTTGAATCACATAAAAAACCCGAACCTATCTCAAGCAAAACACAATCGAAACTCAAGTGGCATCACTCGACATATTTTTCACATACACTGCCTTTGTTGTGGCCACCTCTAACTCCTCCACTGTTTCTTCACTATCTGCCATTACCACAACAAAAAAAAAAACAAAACAACAAAAAAGTTGTATTAAAGTTGAAGATTTTATGGATATCAGCCTCAAATATATGTTATATCTTTGTATACAGATACTATGAAAAACAAGATTATATCGCAGTTAATGAAGTTTTAAAGCAAAACAAATTCCCAAAACAAGAACCCAACAAAAACAGAGAAAAACAAACCAAACATAGTAAAAAAACAATTAAGAAAAAATACAAAGCAGAGATCTTTTGAGTTATAGTTACAGTTAATGCCATGATTTAAAAACCGTGGCAGTGTTTATGGCAATTTATTACATCAACAGCTATAAAGTGAGTGTCTTAAAAATAAATGCAGATAAAAAATTAAATGAAGAATAATTATGCGTGGTTAACAAGTTTTAAAGAGTTTTCGGTTTCTTATTTTGTATATTGAACGCTGTTTAGCTTGTGGGTGATCGTGGCTCACACGCGCAGTTCATCGGCAACATGTTGCAACAATGAAGAGAAGATTTTTCGTCATAAAGACGTTTGTTTTGTTTATCTTCTGAATTATGGGCGTCACTTTTCCATGTCCGTCTTGCCTACGTCAATTAGGAATTTTTACCGTTTTAACAACTCTATTGACGATCATCAACTTGTTGACGCTGATCAGACGCTCAAGCATCAATCAAATTGTTGATCCTGTTGCTGACATGCGTTGTCTTAGCGTGTAGCACTTAATATTTGACTATAAATCATCATAATTTGTATTGTATACATCAGGCAAATGCATGAATTTAAAAATCATTAATAAACATTTATCTACGAATGGTAACCCTGTCTGCTATTGTCCTTATCTACAACTTTAACAACAGTTTTTTTTTTTTTTTTGTTTATACGTTTTTCATGTCTTTTAAATATGAGTTTGCAAGTTTTTTATAGTTGTGTTTTGTGGTGATTTATTAAAGAAAAAAATTAAAAAAAAATACTGTCTTGCTTTGTGTCGCCTGCAGTGTAACAGTAGCCACAATAACAATTTGCCATTGATTGCTTGCTGCCATTTATTATTACAGGATTAACGCTATGCAAAGAAATGTGTGCAAATTACTCAGCTGCTTTTTGCACATTCGTCATCCTTTAAATTTTTTCATTTATATATTTCGATTTTTTTTTTGTATAGTGGAGGCTTAAGCCCTTTAAGATTCTTTGGTGAAGCCTAGAGATCTGTTGCTATATGCTTAACTAGCTGGCTGTATAAATTCTTAGGCTAATCTTACGCTCAGAGATTGTAGATATCTTATCGAAAGCGCAACCTCGGTTGGCATGACTGACAAAGAAAGGTTTCTTATTTTCCCGGACAAGTTAGCGTGTTCCAGCTGCTCCAGTATGTTAGGGCCCAAGACAGAATCGAAAGAAGGATCGAAAGCCAAGCTCAATACAAAACGGTCCCAAATATCTGTAGACCGAGAATTCAACTTGAGAATAAAAGGCTCACCAGGGCCTGCTGGTGCTTTCGACTTTGAAATCTTCTTCGGAATCTTCGCTTCGGAAAAGTGTCCCTAGACATCGACGTAGGCGGTAACGTCAACTGCGGTCCCTTCTAATATGAACACTTAGGTTCAAAACCCCTTATCTCGTGATACCTTGTGCTAAGCTACCACGTTCTGCTTTCGACTGTGACTCAGATAGGGGTCGGGGAAATCGCTTCGGGAATTTGTCATTTGGCGAATAGGCAGAAGAAACGGCTTCAGGAAATATAAGGTGGTCAGCTTTATAACATGACAATGTGGGACATTCTTGTGCATAGAAGATGTGAGTGTGAAGGACGAAGGATATGTCGGTGCATTTAAATTCCGGGTTTTGTAGAAGAAAGATAAGGTACGCATCAACAAAAATGCTCGTTCTATATGATACTGAACTAAGATACCGACTCTCCTCCTCGTCGGCAGGGCTTTACATTCAGCGCTACGACCCAAACAATCAATGCGTACAACAAGTCGAAGAGACAACCTTTAGAAGAAGTATCCTGCTATCATCATAAAGAAGTTATATTGGTATTCCTCTACATTTATGGTCATCATTTTGTTATAACTTCATTTCATATTACCAACCTATTTGATTTTAAAAAAGACGTTGGAAAATAAAAACAAAAATTATTTTCTGATGCGTCCAATATAAACCTATTGAAAAGTTTAAAGGAAATCTATTTTATAAGGTTGTATGCATGAACATAATTTCTGCGCAGATGAACACAAACAATGACATATCAATGCGACATTTCAGATCGTACTGAGATCCTCTGAGAAGCATTTGAGCATATGCAATGGAATATTTGTATACTGAAATAACTCAACAATAAAAAATTTCATCCCCCATTTCATGGTAAGATTTTAATATATTTATATTTCTCTCTGAGCAAGAAGTTGACTGCAAATAAAGTAGCTAGTGTTGCCATAAAAACAAATTTTAAATCTGAACTATTGTATAAAGCTTTCAATCCGTCGAGATTGTGTTATTGTCGATGAATAAAATTTGCAATAAATAACAAAATAATAATTTGGTTATATATCAGGCATAAGAGGAAAAAGATTTTTTGACTGTAAATATGTATAAACAATTCAAGTCTGAAAACCATAACAAATACGATGTCAGATTGTTGGCAACACTGATCAACAGACCAAACTGAGAGCAACTCCCGACACAACATGGCAGCCGTGCTGAGTTACTCTCACAGCCAGAGCTTAAGCACTGGTTTTCTGCTGCTTGTTGTGCTGCTTGTACAGCATTAGCATAAATTAAAAGACATGAATTCTTAAATAATTAAAGAAAAAGTTTTGTAAAAAACGTAGTACCCTATTTTAATTTCGCTTATCATAGCAATTGAATAGTGAAAAAATTATAAAAATCGGTTCAGCGGTTATTGAGAACACGTCGCCGCAAATCCGTGAGTCTCCTTTTATATAATAGTATAGATATAGATGATTGTATGTACAAGTAGACTTCAAAACCGCTAAACCAATTGTTATGAAATTTTCAGGGAAACTCTAGCAAAGTCTGCAGAGCGCTCCTGTGAAGTTTGGCATCAATATCGAATAGCTTTAGAATTACATGTTGCACAGCTCCAAAATTCTGTATTTGACCTCAATTTTCACGTGCTGTTTTACTGGTAAAATTTTAAAGCCGTTGCAGAAGGGGCGTGACACTTTTAAGGCATTCAAACTTTTCAGTATAATTTAAGAAACATAAGTCACAAATTTGTGAAACTCGGAAGGAATATAACATTTAGTCGTGTCCATCCACTGGAAAAATTCAGCAAGCATTGGAAATTGGGTCGTGACACCATCAACATAGTTTAAATGTTTAATATCGAATAGCTGTGGTACTTAATGTTTCATAATATTTAAACTCAGTATAAATTTAATTTTTGGAAATGTCTTTCGACAAGAAATATAGCACGGGCATTGGAAAACGGGGTGTGAATCCGCCCATACAAGTCAAATTTTTAATAGCAAATAGCATTAGGAAATAAAAATCGCTGATCAGTGAAATTCCGAATGGAGTTGCCATTTGGTAATGTCCTTCTAATAGAAAACTGGTCTGAGCTTTGGTCAAGTGGGTGCACCTTCCCCTACAAGCTACATTTTTGATCGAATAGGTTCTGAAGTCACAGATGAAGTACATGTGTTTGTCTAAGGCTGCGTGCATTTTCAACGCCGATTCAGACAGACAGGCAAGCTGAAATCTGTGTGAACAAATGAGATACAAATATCTATCTCTCTCGCTTTTTCACACACTCTGCGGACACAGGCAGGCAGTCTGAATCGGCGTTTACTATGCACGTGGCCTAAGGCGTAGCAACGCGCGCCGGGTATTGCTAGTGTAATATAATTAACGACTTCTATTATGAACACGACGTGTGAAACTTTAGCTTCTATTCAGCACCTACGAGAGGCTTCGGCTTCAGTTGGACCTCGAAGGAAAAGTTTTAACTTCATCTCCGGCTTCCACAAAAAATGCTAAAAGAAGCTATAGCTTCTATTTTGTAAGCATGAGAGTCTTCAGCTTCAACTTCATTTGAAGCTTGAATAGCAAGTAACAGTTTTTATAACGCTGAAAGTGAAAAGCTGCAGCTTCTATGCCGTACTTAGAAAAGACTTCAACTTCCTTTTAAGCTTTAATGCAAATAAATTCTTCTATAATGTACATGGTGTGAAGCTTAAGCTTATGTTCAATATATACGAGAGGTTTCAATTTCAGCCAAAACTTAAACAAACTTTCATAACAAGAGTACGAAGTGAGAAGCAAGAGCTTCTATTTGGTAAATGCGATTAGTTTAAGTTTCAACTTCAGTGGAGATCGAATTTAAACGATGGTGCTTCTATAACGCTTTCAGTGCGAGGCTAAAGCTTCAATTTGGTACATACCAAATGCTTCATCTTATGGTAAAACTTGAATGTAAAGCTAAAGCTTGAGTGTACAGCTAAAGTTTCTAGTATGGAGCTCAAGCTTCTATTCAAAAGAAGCTAACAACATATATTACTTTATAGTGCAAAGCTTAAATTTCAATGAAATATGTAAGATTTTATTTGGTACACAGGAAAGGTTTTGACTCCAGCTTCAATAAACTCTAGCTTGAAACTTAAGCTTCTATTCGGTACATAAAGAGCTTGTATATAAGCTTAGAGCTTCTATTAGGTATATAAAACGAGGCTTCAGCTACTTTTTAGCACAAACGAGAAGCTTTAGTTTCAAACGAAGCTTGAAAAGAAGGCTACAGTAAATTTTATTAAACTAAAGCTTATTTTGGGTGCATATGTGAGAAGCTTTAGCTTCGACTTCAGATTGTTAGAGCTTGTATAAAAAGTAAGAGCTACTATAATAAACATAATCTTTGGCTACAGCTTATATTTGATACATACGACTGGAATGGGTTCAGCTGGAGCTTGTATAAATCTTTTGGGAGCTTAATTAAAACTTTTTCTTACCAAATGTAAAACTTAACTTCTACTTAAGTACATATGAGAGGCTTCAGCTTCGTGTTTAGAAAGAGCTTTTATGAAAGGTTACTGCTTATATTACGAGCATAATGGGCTTGTTTAAAAGGTAAGGGCTTCTATAGCATATATAATGTGAGACTACAGCTTCTTTTTGGTACTAACAAATAAGTTTGGCATCAGCTGGAGCTTGAATAAATCTTCCTGGAGCTTGAGCGGAAGTTATAATGAATTTGTCCGTACAAAATGTGAAACAAGAGCTTCTTTATAAGAACATATGAGAGGCTTCAGCTTCAATTTCTGAAAGCTTCAGCTTTTATAGAAGATTTCAGCTTATATTACTTGCATAATGTGGGGCTACAGCTTCTATTCGATACACACGAGAAGGTTTAGTTTCAATCGCAGCTTAAATAGAAGGCTACAGTATATTTTGTTAAACTAAAGCTTCTTTTGGTGCATATGAGAGAAGCTTTAGCTTCAACTTTATGAGGTTAGAGCTTGTATAAAAAGTTAAAGCTTCTTTAAAACATATAATATTTGCCTACAGCTTCTATTTGATACATACGAGAGGGTTTGGCTTCAGATGGAGCTTGAATAAATCTTTTTGAAGCTTAAGCTGGAGCTTGAGTTAAACTTTTTCGTACCAAATGAAAAACTAAACTTCTTCTTAGGTGTATACGAGAGACTTCAGCTTCGATTTAAGAAAGTTTGAGCTTTTACGAAAGGTAACTGCTTATATTACCAGCATAATGGGCTTGTATAAAAGGTAAGAGCTTCTAAAGCATACATCATTTGAGACTACAACTTCCATTCGGCTCAAACGAAAGAGTTTGGCTTCACTGGAACTAGAGTAGATCCTTCTGGGGCTTGAATTGGAGCTTGGAGAAACTTAAGCTTCTTTTTAGGAACATATAAGAGGCTTCAGCTACAATTTCAGAAAGTTTGAGCATGTATGGAGCATTGAAGCTTATATTACTTGCATAATGAGAGACTACAGCTTCTTTTCGGTGCACACGAGAAGCTTTAGTTTCAACTTCAGCTGAATAGCGAGTTACAGCATCTTTTATAAATAGAGTGTGAACTACTGAAGCTGCTTTTTCGAACATAGGAGAGGCTTTAGCTTTAACTTCAGGAAGCTGGAGCTTAAATGGAAGGTTACAGCTGCCATTACATTTCTAGTGGAAAAATAATTGTTTTAAGAGGCGATATGACATTGACCGTTTTTTTAAATTTTAGTAAATATTCTAAACATTAAAAAAAAACAATTTCATGGAAAAATTCTGACGGGTTCAAAAGTTACAGCCGGATAAGTGATTTAAAGATAACCTTTTTTTTCTCTGTTCACAACCTTAGAACGCGTTTATCTCAAAGCCATGTTTTTCGTACTGGTTGCGGCACCAGCGGGTTCATTTTTTGACTTGATTCGAACTTGATTTGCTTTCGTATGACACGAGCTTTTTTTACATTTTTTTTTCGATTTTTTATGCATTTTTAGGGTCAATATTTTTTTCGAAAAAATACACTTTCAAATTTGGAACATCACCAAAAATTGAAAAAGAATTTGAAAAAAAGCTCGTGTCATACGACAACCAATTTTGTTAAGATTTAAAAAAGTCATTTTTTTTAGATCGGACAATTTTTGCGACTTCCAGCGCTGCAACCACGAGGCCCCCTTTTTTCTGCCACCAGTTTGGAGCTCTATAAAACCATGTTGGAGTGAAAAATATATTTTTTTTAATTTTTTTTTTCTTGGAATTTGTTCAATTCAAAAAATTTTAGAAAAATGTTTGTTTTTGATTGAGTTAAGAATTTAAAAGAAAGGTCTGTTTTCTCTGCCGCGAATTTAATGTTCTTCCTTAAAGGACTTTTCATAATTGCAGAGTGTTTCTATTAGAGTTTCCTTAAAACTACCGAATTCCCCAATGACAGAAAATGCTCGATGACGCAGATGAGACTATTTATATTTTCTTCAGCTTCGTTTGGAAAAATTATGCCAGCCTTAACCTTGCCCCTTTCATAGAGGTTTGACTTATAGAGTTTTGCAGGCTTTGAAGAGTTCCATTCATAATATATACATGAAGCTTTGATAAGGATTTTTATAAAAACGTATCGAAATCTTTTACAAGCTTAGAGGCAGCAATATCATTTGCTATTTGTAAAGAAGCTCTTTGGAAGTTAAAACTTCGCAAAACTTCCATAAACAAATTTTTTAAACTTTCGAGTGTTCGAAAATTTAAGCCAAACTATAAAATTAATAAAATTTATATGAAGCTTTGGTAAGGCTTTTTATAAAAACTTATCAAAATATTTAACAAGCAATATCATTTGCTCTTTGGAAAGAAGCTCTTTGGAAGTTAAAACTTGCCAAAATTTCCATAACAAATTTCTTAAACTTTCGAGTATTCGAAAATTTAAGCCAAGCTTGTATTAAACTTCCAAATTTCACGTCTGAAATGCCTTACAACAGCTAGTATGTCAACTTTGTCTTCTACGTAAACAAGTACATTTTTGAACGCAAGCTCTAAAGTAGCGCAATTCAAGACTTTGCTGTCGAATATTCAAATTTCGGAAGATTATTGAAGTTCATGTGTTAGCTGGAATCATAAAGGCTAGATCAAATTATATATACTATATGCTATGTGCTAGTATTTTGGCGCTCACTAACATAAACTTAACAAATTTTATAGCTTCTGAATAGCTAACAAATATCGGTCATATTTAAATGTAAACAAGAGCTTTTGGCAAAATCTCAAGTAGCTGCAAAATATCACGCGTTACTAAATAATGGCAACAGCACCAGTGACGGCAGCATAACATTGGCCACACTTGCTGTTTCCACACAATATCGCAGTAGGCAATCTAGAACACGTTTATAGAAAATCTTGAAATATCTTTTTCTCTTGCTTTTTGTGTCTGTAAATAGGCAAAAAATTGCTGTTTCCATAAAGGATACTAAATACTTTGCACAAAAGATAGGATCAGCGCAAAGGAGGTTGGCAAAAACCAACAAGAAATTAAGCCAAATCAACAAAAAAAATAAAAAATTTTTTACCAAGGCAGCAGAAACAATTCGTCATGGTCACATTTTATTATTTTAGTTTTTTTTTTAGCTGTTGTTTTGGCAAGGTAGGTAGAATGATGATGAGGCCAAGGTGAAGAACAAAGCAAAAACGCACTTGTATGTAGAGAATACTACAACAACCAACATAGGGACTAACTCAAGAATCGGACGTACCGACAGGCACAGCTGGTGGCATGTACGACGCAGGCTATGTGTGAGACAAACTCACGGGAGGGCGGACTACCTTAATAATGGATAAAAATCGGTATCCTTTGTTCGAGCAATTTAGATAAATTAAAGTGTGTAAAACGTTTATGGAAATGATTTGCAAAAATATTTATTTAGCTGATCTGCTGATCTGCTGCTTGGATTGCGCAGCTGTTGAGGCAGCAACCACAATAACAGCAACAACAATATCTATAAAAAGTAAGTACATGACAGCAAGACAAAAATTTACGATACCTGAGCTAGGAAGAAATAAATGTTCTATAGTTTCATATTTATTTGGCTGCACTTTTGCAGGAAGTAAACAAAACCTTTTGGCCGCAGAAAACTAGCAGTTAAATTGCAGGCAAAAAAAAAAAAATTAAGTTGAAAAAAAGAAAATTAATATTAACAACAATGAGCAAGAAAATCAATTTTTTGAGAACAAAATAATTTTGCAAATGCGTTTGTATCAAAACGTTTTCTAAGAATAGAGAAAGAATAGAAAGTCTTTTCTTAGCAGTTACTTGGTTTTGCTAGCCTCTTGGCCAATGGCAACTATGCCGACCAACAATGGCCACGTAATTTTCGATTCCCATTCAAGTTGGCGGCAATAAAACTGGCAACAGTAACAACAACAACAACAACAACAACAACAACAAAAGCAAAAGCATGCATAATTCTTAGACACGATCGTGAAAATTGTGCCCAGTTTTTGCAGTTCACATTTAGTTCCAGGCTACGGAAGAGTTGACGTTCAAAACGTTTGCCTCTTTGTGGGAAAAACATTTCAACGTTATTCCGGCTGATTTGCTAATGAAATGCATTTTAATGGAATTTAATTCTTAACTAGAAATGAGTAGCATTAAAATATGAATGATTCTTTCATAAGTTAATAGTTGGTCAGAAGAAAGGCTCGCTTGATTTATTCTGAAATATGTATTTGCAATGGGCGTGAATTAAGTGTGTGGTAATTACCTCTTAAGGTAGAAATGGAAAAATATTGAAAAAAATTAAAAGCATAAATGTGGCATGGAAGCATGAAAAATGCACGGCGTCATGTGAAAAAGAATTAAAAGTAATTTTAAGAAAATAACTATTAACAAATTTATAAATCATTATACTCCGAAGTCTACTACTACTTATTTAAAATAGTTTTTTCAAGCTGCACTGGAGAATGCTGCACTGACTTCGCGCGTATTGTGGCCAATGATGTCGATATCATCTGCATACGCCAGCAGCATAACACTCTTATAGAAAATTGTGCCGCTACGCCTCAGGTCAGCAGCTTGGATGATCTTCTCCATTACTATATTAAAGAAGTCGCACGATAAAGAATATCCTTGTCTGAAACCTCGCTTGGTATCGAACGGAAGGGAGAGGTCTTTCCCAATTTTCACTGCACTGCTGGTGTTGTTCAGTGTCATCCTGCAAAGACGTATTAGCTTCGCAGGAATACCAAATTCAGACATGATGGCATATAGGTGACTCCTTATTGGACTGTCGAAGGCGGCTTTGAAATCGGCAAAAAGATGGTGTGTGTCGATTTGTTTTTCGAGGGTCTTTTCCAAGATTTGTCGGAGCGTGAAGATCTGGTCAATGGTGGACTTTCCAGGTCTAAAGCCACACTGATAAGGTCCAATCAGTTGCTTGACGATGGGCTTTAGTCTTTCACACAATACGCTCGACAGGACCTTATATGCGATATTAAGAAGGCTAATCCCACTGTAGTTGACGCAAATGGTGGAATCGCCTTTCTTGTGGATTGGGCAGAGCACACTGAGGTTCCAATCATCTGGAATGCATTCTTCCGACCATATTCTGCATAGAAGTCTGTGAATGCATTTAAACAGAGCTTCGCCACCGGTCTTAAACAGCTCAGCCGGTAAGCCATCGGCTCCTGCGGCTTTGTTGTTTTTAAGCCGAGCTATAGCTAATAAGACCTCGTTATAATCGGGCAGCGGAACTTCAACGTTGTCGTCCATAATTGGGGTTTCCGGGATATCATCTCCACTGGCGGGATTGTTGTCAGCGTCGCCATTTAAAAGTCTAGAGAAGTGCTCCCTCCATAACATCAGTGTACTCTGGATATCTGTCACTAGATTCCCATTCTCGTCCTTGCAGGAAGAGGCTCCGGTCTTAAAACCATCGGCCTGGCGTCTTATTTTTTCGAAAAATTTTCGATTCTCATTCCTGTCGCCATGCATCTCAATTTTCTCGAACTCACGCCTCCAGGAGTGAGTCGAGGAGCAGGAGTGAGAGTCGAGTAGCGAAGGCTTCGGCCGTCCGTTTTGACTGCAGCTTGTCGACGTCTAGCTTTCTTAGTGTAGGATTGCGAGCATTCTTAGCTGCGCACAGACGTGTGCGGATCTTGGCTGCGACAAGATAATGATCCGAGTCTATGTTAGCACCACGGATCGTGCGTACGTCTAGTACACTGGTAGAGTGCCTTCCGTCAATCAAAACGTGATCAATTTGGTTGCATGTTTTTTGATCAGGGGACAGCCAAGTGACCTTATGAATATTGAGATGCTTGAATCTAGTGCTACTTACGACCATGTTTCGTGCTGCGGCGAAGTCAATCAACCTCATTCCGTTATCGGATGTGTTGTCGTGGAGGCTGAACTTTCCGACTGTTGGACCAAATATGTTTTCCTTACCCACCTTGGCGTTGAAGTCACCAAGCACGATTTTTATGTCATGACGGGGGCAGCGCTCGTATGCGTCTTCAAGGCACTCGTAAAAACTTTCTTTGGTCTCGTAATCTTTTTCTTCTGTCGGAGCGTGCGCACATATTAGGCTTATGTTAAAAAATTTAGCCTTGAAGCGGATTATGGCAAGTCGTTCGTTCACAGGAGTGAATCGCAAGACATGATACCGTATTCTCTTGTCAACTACAAATCCGCATCCAAACTCGTGCTTCTCCACATGGCCGCTGTAGTAGATATCACAGGATGCTTGCCGTAAGCAACCCTGTCCCTTCCATCGCATTTCTTGGATTGCAGTGATATCAGAATTATATCTTTCCAAGATATCAATCAGTTGGAAAGAGGCACCATCCCAATTTAGGGTCCGGACATTCCAGGTGCATATCCGTAAATCATTATCAGTTTTTCGTTTGCGGTAGTCGTCATCAGATTTGGGGATCATTCTTTCATTTATTCTTTTTCGTTTCATTGAAATCTTTTTTTATGTGGTGGGCTTCAAACCCAACGCACAACCTTTGCTTGATGGCCAAAGGGGAAGCCCGCCGCTCAAATTAGCCGCCAAAGTTTATCGGGCGATAGTTTTTGACGTTTCCAGGAGACACCACGCGGAGGTTTTGAGTCGACTTGAGACGATTTCGACATGGATAATGCTGGCCTCGCCAAGTTGAGGCAGTCAGACACGTTGCCATGTGAATATCGCCCCCTTGTCTCCTAGGAGAGTTAAAACACTATTCTTAAATTATTAAAATTTTGAATTTTCAAGGCTCATGAAAACCATCAAAACACTTTTTTTGCGCAAAATAAAAAAATTGAAAAACAAAGCTTTCTGATGAGGCTTCAAAATGGAGTTGGTTGCAGAATTGACTGATTCGATTTAATACCGGTGTTGCAAACTTTAAAATCCTTTAAGACTTTTTTGAACACTTACACAAATACAAGAACAGATCATGAGCTGAGTGACAACAAAGCATGTATCTCATGTACATATACAAGGTAAACGTGAACTGCTTTATAAGTTTAGTAACCGAAATTCATAGCATCTATGTACAAATACAAGGGCTGCAAGAAAAGTTCATAAGATAAAAGTCCAAAATGCATGAAACTCATGTACTTTAATGGAAGCGTGAACTAATTTTTACATTACGTGACCAAAATTCATGCATCCTAAGTATATTAGGTCGGGTCGATCTTCACAAATCAAAAAAAAATCTTATAAATAAAGTTAAAATATTTAATAACCTCTGTGGAATAATTTCGGGACGTTTTATTACTAACTAATAAACTCTGCAGAATAACTCCTGGAGATTTTTGAAAAAATTTCCTCTATAACTTTATAAGATTTAAATTTTTAACGTCTACACTAGAGTCAGGGCGAAAGAAAACCGATCTGCTTTAAAAACTAACGGTTCCAACATTTGTGCAAAATAACATATAAATAGTGTGCTCATTAATGGTCCTGGTGATATCTTGGTATTAAAGACTGTCCCAGAAATAAGTGTCCTTTTGTTTTGTTTTTTATTGTAAAAAAAACCAATTATGGTTTTTTTAAAAATTCTTTCAATTTATTATTAAGTCTTGAGTATCTATATATTAATACGCAAACAAAAAGTTTTGGGTACACTTTTAACTGTGTTAATGTCAATATATTTACATAATACTTATATCGATGAAAAGATATTTTTGAGTAGAAGTGCAGAATATTATTTTTATTCGAATAGGATGTCATTAAGATAGGTAAATCGGTGAAACTTAAAAACACCTTTTTCCCAATGGGTTTTTACAGAAAAAACATTAAAATTAATACCAACACAGCACTGTTAAACATCGCTGTTGTAGCATACAGAAAGAAAAGTAAATGCGAGCGTAACAGTGAGATGAACAGAGATTAACAGAGCCGTGTCGTATTGTTGGCGAAAATGCTTTTTCTCATTTTTAATCTCATTGAACAGAATGAAATTTTGCCACGTCAGAGTAAGAAAAACTGCTGAAAAATCGTGCTCTGATTTTTACCGTTTTTTCTTTCTCTCATGGCGAATTGGAGTTCAGAATTTCGAAGATCGAAATTTGGCTGTTTTTTTTTTGCATAAATGTGATAAGTTTTACTGCCCACTAGGCAATTGCAGCACTGCTAGCATAAAATTTGTATGAAATTTGTGCGACTGCTGCTCCCATACGCAATTATACTTTCTCCTGAAATAAACTAAAATTTGCATTTTTGAGTTTTTTTCAAGGTGAATTTTCAAAGTATTTTGTATTGATACTAAATTAATAAACTGTCCGTGAGATGAGAAAACCAAGGCTTCCCTTATAATTGTTTTGATAAAATTTAATTTTTATCAAATCTTTTCTATTTCTTAAAAAATAATAAAATTTAAAAATAATTTCTTTGAAAGAATAGATTTATATCTATAACTAGCTGGTACCCGGCGCGTTGCTGCCGTCCTTGTCCAATGCCTGTTCCAGATTGTCAATAGACAAACTCCACTCTTAGTTTCAATATTCTTTGACCATTATTTCCAAAGCTATTTAATAAAAAAATTTTCTTTTATGGGTGGAGCCACCAGTTTTAGTTTGCGAGTATATTCGAATAGTAGGATATCACCAAATGGTTACTCCAAACCCAGTTTATTTGATCTGTGACCGTTATTTCCAAAGCGATTCAATTTAAAAAATGTGTCTTATATGGATGGAGGCCACACCCCCTGTACAATGTCCATTCTAGTCTTCCAGTAGCAGAACACCACCAAATAGTAACTTCATTCTGAGTTAAAATGTTATATGAATTTTACTTCCATAGCTATTCTATATCAAAAATTCGAGTTGTATGAGCGTAGCCACGCCCCGTTTTCCAATGCCAGTGTCTTTTTTTATAATTGAAAGACCTGACCAATCAGTTATTTCAAACTGAGCTTTACTGTTATACGACATCAAGTTCCAAATCTTCTATATCAAAAAGTTTAATTGTGTGGGCGGTGCCATGCCCCCCTTTCTAAGATCGCTCAAATTTGACAGTCGAAGGGCGCGTGTCAACAGTAAGTTCGTACCGACTTTCATTTATGTGCGATTTAGAACGAAAGTAAAACCGAAAATTTGTTTTCTTGAAAAACTGCCACGCCCCTCATTAGTAGGAAGAAAAAAAATACTTTATAACCTATTCTCATACCTACTTAATATACAAAAAAAATTTCATTAAAATCGGTCCAGCCGTTTCGGAGGAGTTCATACACTAACACCGTGACACGAGATTTTTATATATTAGATAAATTTAAAATTATAGCCTCGAACTATCTCGGGCATCTTTTATTAAAAGGTGAACATTAAACTGTTTCGTTCTTTTTTGGTATTAATTGAGGAGTTTACATTCAAATCCAGATAAATCACAGGAAAAAAAAAATGTTAGTTAGAAATGCCATTGTAAAGCTAATGTTACAATATATCGATCCATGAAATCCTTTTTGATAAAAATGTTAAAAATCCTAGAGAAAAATGCATTTAAAAATCTCCTTTTCAATCAAAAGCAGACATGTCCACTGTTAATTTTCAATCAAAACCAGATAAGTCCAAGCGAGTTTTAATTTTTATAGTTTTCATTCAAATTTTAAAAACTTTTTTATGTTAAAACGTTGGTGTAAGTCATAAATTTAACATTTTAGCGGATTTGGGTATGCGTTCTGTAAAAAATAATAAGTTAAATGCGAAAAATATTTTTTTTTACTTAAAAGGACCTTGAGGAGAATCAAAATTGCTTCGCCGGTTGTCCTCCGATTTGAAAAAAAAGTATGCAGAAATCATTTTAATGAGTTCCTCTAACTTTTGAGACACCGAACAGCGGAATCTAAATTTTGATACATTTCTAACTTTCAAAACCAGACAAGTCCAAATTTGAAATTGAAAATACGAAGTTTTTTGGACTATGAGGCTATTTGCATTTTTCGCATATCATATCTATTCCTGTGTAGCATAATTTTACATAATTAGTTTGTTTATAAAAAATGTCTGACAAAATTAAGACTTTTTTTCGATTTCCCAACAATTCGATCAGTGTGACTTATCTGGTTTTGAATGTAAACTCCTCAATTAGAACTCAAAACGAATTAAACTTATGTCATTTTAAAGGTACAGAATAAATAAATTATTTATCTAATGGACAAGGCTCCCGACATTCTAAGAGAGAAATAAAATTTTTGACAAAAAACCCGCTCTTTGATCAATATGATCAATTTGGTTGGGAGAGAGCTCTTGAGTTGGTTGAATTTGAGTTTTTCTCAAAAGTAAAAATTTCCTCAACTTATTTATTGTTATGCATTCATCAATTTCGAATGCATAACACTAAATAAGTTGAGGAAATTTTTCGGTTTTTAACGGTTGAATAACGGTTGATTAACGGTGTCGAATTTAAACGGTTTTAAAATATTTTTAATTATTTCTTAAAATTTTTTAAATTTTCTATCAAATGTGATAACAATCAGTGTGAAGCTCTAGTCAAAAGTATTTTTAATGAATTTTCTAAATATTTTCATGAGTTATTTAGCATGTATTTCAACCAGACATGCACAATGAAATCAACAAAATTTTTTCGTTTCGTTGAGGCAGAAAAATAAACTATCAAAATAATTTCGTTTTTTAAATAACGTTAAAAATTTATCAAATCAAATTTCGTTTCGTTGAAAAACGAAAAATTTTCTATTATTTTCTCCTATGATAAAAAAAAATTTTCTTCCGATACAAAAAAAGCGGAATTTTTTTGTTGAAATTAACGTTATTTTCAACGGTTGATTGGGAACAAAAACGAAAAATTTTTATAAATATTTTTCGTGTTTTGAATTAACGTAATTTTTTTATTTCGTTTCAACAATAAATAAACAAAAAATATTTCGGTTACCATTAAAATCAACGTAAACGTGCATGCCTGATTTCAACCAATTGCCAAGAGAGAGAAAAAAACTATCTCAAATTGAATGTTCTAAGTTGGGAAGCCAATATCTCTGCCAATTTTAAATAGATTTCATGTATTCCTTTTTTAATATATTTAAGTCTTATCAGTTAACTTAAAAAAATTTATAAAAGTATTACCGTTAATTTTTTGTTTATATTTAAATTATTTCTTTTAAAAAAGAAACCACAAAATTTGACCTTTTCGCAAAATATAGGGTACAAATTATTTCTATTGTAAAAAAATAAAAACTAAAATTTGATTTTCTTTCAAAGTCTTTAGCGTATTTAAGGTGAATTTATTTTGTCTTGACACTTAATTATTAAACTATCCGTGCCATCAAAAAATCAATGCTACCCGCTTTGAAAATTGAGGGAAACGTAAAAACACCTTTTTCCTAATGGGTGTTTTCAGAAAAAACATCAAAATAAATGCCGACATACTTCTGTTAAACATTGCTGTTGTAGGGGGCATAGATTACTGTTGTTGTAGAGATTAACAGAGCTTTGTCGTATTTTTCTGCATATATAATTATAAATAGGCAAACAAAAAATTGGTCGAATCTCGACCACAGACGATACTAGTTATTATTAATATTACAAAATAAATGAAAATTTTATTTACACTGAAAAAAATACACTTAAAAAAAAATATGCACTTTTTGATTAAGGTCCTCCATTAGGTTTTTTACCGACCTTTCGTTGACCTTAGTTTTTGCCCGACGCCATTAACGTCAAAATATTTCGATGTTTTTCGCAATTCGTTTGGTCTTCTTTAGATTTCTTTTCATTAAAGCCCAATTTCGATTGGACGAAGTTCGGGGCAATGCGGAGGATTGGCTTCTCTTGGTACCACATTATTGAACGTTGGTGCTGACGTATAAAAGGCAGCAAACGCCGCTCCAGACAATCTCTGATGTAAATTTCGGTGTTGATTGTGCGATCTGTCACAAATTCCTTACTTCGAAGGCCACATTTGCAAATGGCCTGCCACACAATGAATTTCTTTGGAAATTTGGTATGTTTTTCGGTGTTAATTTTGAGAATACTCCACCCCTTCTAACCGCAGTATAATATCTGTGTCCATATAACTGCTTGAAATCCGCTTTGCAGTACTTTTCATCGTCCATCATCACGCAATCAAATTTGGGCAGGTAATCGCGATACAGTTTTCGAGCCCTCCTCTTGGTTTCGGCGTCCTTTTCTTCTGACCTATCAGATACTTTTTGTACTTTATAGCTCCTTAGGTTGTAAAATTTTTTAATCCGTTGAACACTTGACTTCGATGTACCCGCTTTTGCTGCCATATCACGAACCGAAGTGCCTGGATTTTTTTCAAAATATGTTAATTTTGTTGGGAGGTAGAAAAGACGTGCGAATGATTGTTTTAAAGAAATGTTTGGGTTATAAAATTAATGAAACCGGTCATACATATAAATTTAATTGTTTCAAAAATTTGTTTTAATTTTTTTAAGGCGACTCTTAGAACGATAAAAAATAGGGGTAAGTGTATTGAAGAAATTTGAAAAAAAATGTTTAATAGCTGGTAATACTTCCATCAAGTGGTAGCTCCGGAACGATTTTTCAGGATTTTTTTAAAAATGTTCATTTTTTTTTGGAGTTGTTAGATAGAGGTGTTAAATAGAGTCTAACATAACTTATGGCGTTTTCGTTTCTCCCAAAAAATGTTGCCTTGTCGCGGTGCAAAATGTTTTCAATGTTGCCCGCAACCCTGTAAAAGTGCATGTTTTTTCTACTCAAGAAATGTAAACACATAATAAACGAATCTAACCATCCTTGTCTAACGCACGCATTTCATAATATTGACGTTTTAAGAACAGCTGATAAGCAGGGCAACATTCTCCCCTGAGAAAGCTTCGCAGGGCAGAAAGTGCGCCTTTTTTGCCCTGTGTGAGTGCGACATTTTAAGAAACGAACACAGAATTTACTCACCCGTTTGCACTTATTTTAGAATCGAACACGAAAAAAGGCAAGGGCAGTGAAAAGGCAACATTTTTAGGTAGAAACGAAAACGCCATTAGTTTCAACAAATAATTCAACCGAATCATAGATTTGAGTACTCTAGGGGTTAGTTTTAGTTTTAGAACTCTTAGTTTTTTAGTTCTTGTTTCTTACGAATCTTTGTAAGGGAGGCAGATAGGGCGTGTTAAAGAAAAATTAATAGGAGTTTATAATAAATTTCACCTATCTAAGGTGCAATCCAAGACTTAAGTAGCGATTTTTA
Organism: Tetanocera ferruginea; assembly: GCA_958299015.1. Taxonomy (NCBI): domain Eukaryota; kingdom Metazoa; phylum Arthropoda; class Insecta; order Diptera; family Sciomyzidae; genus Tetanocera; species Tetanocera ferruginea. Next base: position 47,097,246 of record OY282643.1, on the reverse strand, counting down.
AAAAAATCGGCAAAAAGCATTGAAAAAAGTAGAAGTTTGAAAAATAATAGCGACCGGCCGCACATTTGACCATTCTTAGGGTTACCTTTTAATTACTTTACGACATTTTCTAAATTTTTTGTAGGAAAAGCAAAAAAAGTGTGTCAGATACGGGACGGTGAGTTCGGAGCAAATGTTGGGAAGAAAAATGTAAATAAGTTGATGATAAATTTGCCATCTTAGGGGACACCTGAAGCTATAGCGATTTCTAACAAAAATTAGCATTTTATAGATTGAAAATGTTAGAGTTAAAAAAAATTAAAACGACCTGATCATAAATTTTACTTATTCATCATCTATGAAGTGACTCAGGTGTCCCTGAAAAACTATGAATTATTTTATATTTCAATAAATATGGCAATAAAATCAGATTAGGTAGTTTCATTCAGAATGGATTTAAATAAAAAATACAGATATTCTATGAAACAAGATCCTCAAACTACCATTTTGGCAGGATTCTTAGCTTCCGTGAGACTAAATTTCTTTAAATTTTCAATAAAAACAGAACATTTTAAAAGATTCAGGAAAATTTCAAAATCTGCAAGTGAAATACTTATTAAATAGAAAAGGGTTCTTAAAGATTTTTGTGACTCCTGTGAGAAGCTCATCATGAAGAAAGAGCTGCATATGAAGGTTAACATCACAACTCGTATTAAAATGTTGATGACGTCCGTTACGTTCGACCATAATTAAATTAGTATCATGTTATCGCCGATAAAACTAATTAAATGCTGTCAAGTACAGAGCGCGCACATACACACTACTGCAGCGTCTTATAGAAAAACAAAAAAAAACAAAAAACAGCATAAATATTGCTGATGCTGACGTTGCTGTTGGTGTTGGTGTTGCTGACAAGCGCTTCAAAAGATAAACAACAACTTTGGCCATAGAAGCAGCAAACAGACCCAAGGTATGGTCTATAGAAAACAAAAAAAAAAACAACCAACAAAAAATATGCCTTCTGCCAAAGCTCATAATTTTGAGCGAGGATAAGTCAAGCAGTGCGCCAGACAAGCTAGACATGATGTTGCCCGCAAGCGCAACAGCATTAATTATTATTTTGCAGCCTGAGTGGCTGCAGCAAAATAAAAATACATTTGAACTAATTTTATTTAAGATTAGCAGCAGTAGAGCTTATGATGTTGTTGTTGTTGTTGTTGTCATAGCAGTGTTGGCGACAGTTTTACAGCAAATTAATTGCATTACAGATGCTTCACGCGCATTTGATAGATGCTTTAATGTTGTTCTTATCAAAAAAGTTGCATGCATGTTGCTGGCTGTGCAAAATGTTGTTGCTTTGGTGAAACTAGCAATAATTTTGATAATATTGATGGTGAGCAATGCATTCAAGTTCATGCAGTTGTCAATTTTTCCTTGAGATAGTGCTGTATTGCTTTTTGAGCGCATGTTTTAGCAACATGTTGCCATACATATTTTGATTATGTCTTGTTTATAAGAAAGTTTGGTGTACTTTAAAGCTTTACTTCGTAACTACTTCCCTTTTTTTTTTTGTCTATCTGCCTACTCTGAGCACTGATTTGAGCACCGCGGGCGTTCAATTTCAAATTTATTGCTGTGTGTTCATGTTTTTCCTCCCATACTTTTTAATTAATTTCCTTTATTTGCCTCTTACTATTTTCAATTTGTTAAATTTCATTTCATGTTCGAAGTGTTATAAACCTGATTTTAAGGTGATTCAGCATTGCTCGTAAACTATGTTTGATTATAATTTGACATTTTGTGTAGTTTATGTTTGAATCATCAACAGCTTGTTAAAAGAAAGTTTTTGTGGCCAAGAAAATTAGACAGCAGCTGAATTTGAAGGAAAATAATTGTGGATTTTTTTAACGATTTTTTCCTTTGGCTGTGTGTCAATGTATATAAAATTTAAACATAATTTTTTATTACAAATAAAAATTTCGCCAACATATAAAAAATGTTGACAGTAATTAGCGATTTTTTAGCTGTATTCTGCCATTAAGTTTAAAAATCATTACCAATTGTTTATAAAAAGTCCATAAAAAGAAATTATCCATTTACAAATATTCTCTTTGTTGAGAGTTAATGTTTTCATTTGTCAAAATATAACTTCATAACAGGACAAAATCTGTACACTTTTTATGGTTTTGGAAAAAAAAACCAAAAAAAATCATGACAAAGTTAATACAATATTTGAAAGTTTTAAGAGAAAGTTAAGAGTAACTTTTAAAAAAAAATAAAATTGAAATTGATTGTGGGCAAAAGTTATATCTGTGACTTTAAAAATGCATTTTTTCGGTTTCTACAAAGAGAGATCTATTGAAACAAACAGAGAATTATGAATATACTAGTTCTTTACCGTCAAAAATGACGGCCCGGTTTTAATAAAGGAAAAATCATAACATAAAGATTTTCTTTATGATGAAGTAGTAATCAGCCATGGTTTCATATTCGATTTTAAATTGTGCAAATAACAATTTTTTGTTCCAAATACATATTTATAAAAAACTTTTATAAAAACAGAAACAATAGTAGGTACGACGAAATAAGTTTAAAAATTTTATGTAAAAGTGAAAATTCCAAAATGAAAAAAAAATATAGAAACTTTTTTAAAGTTTCAATAAATCACAAAACAAAAAATGCCTAAAAATATGCTGTGAAATTTTTCAAAAAAATCAAGCGTTCCGCGCTCACATTTTACGGAATTATGTTATAGTAATTTATTATTAAAATTTTTTTAAAAGTTTCGACTATTAGAGAGTTAACTGTAAAGTCAATCAAAGTCCTGTACAGTAGAAAAAAGTAGAGTCGAAAAAAAGTGTTTGATAAACTTGGTCATAAATATTCATAACTAATGTAATACCCTCCACGATATTCTTTGACGATGTGCCAACCCTAGTGCCAACCCTAGTTTTAGGAATTCTGTATTCCTCTTAAAAGTTCTGGAATTTTTAGAAAAAAGTACCTCATTTAGGCAAAAAAAAATACTTTTTTTGATTACTCCCGGAATAAAACAGAAAAATTTGGAAATAAACTCAAATCTTTGCTTTTTGCCCAAAAATTGTACTTTTTTAAAAATGCTAGAAAACCAAAGGGTTGGCAAAATGTGAAATCGTTTCATGAATGGTACTTTAATAATCCAAGGAACATTTAAAGTTCCTTGAGTTTATAAAAAACTTTTTTGAAGTGAAATTTTTTTAGCCGCGTATACTACAATACGGCGAATTGAAACGGAAGTTAAATCGATGTAACACAATTTCTAATGAAACGAAAAAATTCTCAGAACTCAGCAGAAGACTTGAGTGGTTCACAAACGAACTAGTTCAATTGAGCCATTCCTATTCATGAGATATGAAAATGAACTATGAACTATATTGATCCTCGTTCTTTGAGTTAAATTGCAAAAGCAGAATTTGAATGAACAAATATTATGTAAACTTATCCCAAAATGGTTTGAGTCCGTGTAAACACTTTTTAAGTCTTCGCTATTTTATTGAAATGATAAAGAACAAAATTAACTCTAAAGGCATAATGAACTCAAAGATATAATGAACTAACAGACCTAACGTACTAAAAGACGTAACGAATTAATCAGCAATGGTTTGAGTCCGTACTTTTTTGAATCTTCGCTACACTCAAAAATATCAACTGTAATATTGACAGTCGGCCACTGTTATTTCAAAACATTGTTCGATTAAATGATTTGCGTTTAAGGAAACAATTTTCTTTGTTGAATTAACGTTTTAAAGTATTTTTGTGCTGTTAAAATAATCTGTTGAAATATTTTTGTGTTTTTGTTGAATTGTCTATTTTTCCTAAGCAATAGTTTTTAGATGTGTTTTGCTATATTTATATTATCGTTGCCAATAGCTCAGTGGAAGTGCACTAGACTGTCATGCGGGGGAACGTGGGTTCGAACCCTAGCTGTGTAAGTATCAAAAATTGTAATTAAATAATTGAAATAATAATAATTCTGTTTCATTAATTGTTTGGTCAAAAATAAACTTCAAAATAAAATGCTTAAAATCTTGCAAAAAAAAAATTGCAAATTTCTTTTTTTATTTAAAAAAAAAATATTTTAAATAAAAAAAAAATTTTTGTTGGCCTTGTCGGATTTGAACCGTGGACACTCGAGTACTAGACGCACACATTAACATACTTGGCCATACATGAACTTTCAAACCAGTGATAAAATTTCAATAAATAAGTTTTTATACGGGTTTCGTGTTCCATAGACCAACAGTCAACCGACTGTTGATTTGAAAGTTTCATTTGTTGGATGGTATTTAACAGTGAAATCTGTTATTTCAACCCATGATTTGTTTGATAAAACAGCATTTTTTTCTCTGAGTGTAGCAAAAATAAATGATTTTGCTTTTAACTTTTTATTTTTACAGAATGCAACCCAAATCCGCTAAAATATTAAATTTATTACTTATACCAACGTTTTGACAAAAAAAAGTTTTTAAAATTTGAATGAAAACTTGCTTGGACTTATCTCGTTCGTTTATCTTGAAAATTTAGAGTGGACATGTCTGCTTTTGATTGAAAAGGAGATTTTTGAAAGGATTTTTTTATGGAAAAAATGAATATATGGATCGATATATTGTATTATTAGCTTCACAATGGCATTTCTTAATAACATTTTTTTCCTGTGGCTTATCTGGATTTGAATGTTAACTCCTTAATTATACATTTCATTTTTTATTTTTAAGAAAAAAAATTTCATATAAAAAAAACATTTTTGGTTTCAACCAAGATCAGTCGAGTACTAGACGCGAACGTCAGCACACTCGGCACACTCAATACTTGATTTTTTTTGCTTAAAGAGGAGTTCAGGAGAACCAAAACCGATCCATGGATATTTCTCCGATCCAAAAAAAAATTATGCCGAAATAGTTTTTGAGAGTCCCTCTAACTTTTGAGTCGGTGTCCGACTGACTTTTTTTTCTCCATACAAAATCGATTCGGCTTAATGCACAGTCTCTTATTTGACGCTCACCTTGAGCTTTTCCTACAAAAAATTTTAAAAAATTTCGAAAAATAATATATAGGTATACCTTGAGTCACCCCTACAGAGGTCAAATGTGTGATCGGTCGCTATAATTTTTCCAACTTTATCATTATTTCGACATACTTACCCACTTTCTTCCACCTTTATGTGGCTGTCCCAGCAAAATGTATATGCTTTGAAAAATCGCTATTAATGTCCGCAGATTGAACTTTAAGTGGGTAAAATTTATAACCAGCTCCTATAAATTTTTCTTCCCCGAAATTTTTTTTTTTGACACACCTATGGTCTATTTGATTACCTTACAGCGATTCACTTGCAAAATAACTAAAAAACATGCCAAAAGTAATTCATAGTTCCTTCGGGGTAAACCCTAGAGGAGTCAAATGCATGGTTCGGTCTTATTATTTCTTTGAATTCAAATAGCTATCCCTATCTTACACCATTCTGAATGCCCCCCAACAAACTGAACATTTTTTGAAAAATCCCTGAAAAATCATCCCTAAACTACTCACTTGATGGGTCAAAGTATTTCCAGCTATTATTCATTTCTCTTATGAAACGATTTTTCTACACATCTAACCCCTATCCGTCACTCTTCTAACGGTTCTAACCTTACAAAAAATGAAGAAAACTTTTACAAATTATTCAACGCATCCTCGGTCGGGATGATATATGGAGGATTTAAATGTATGGCCGGTTTGAATAATTTTTTAACTCCAGTATTATATTACCAACATACGCACTCTTGTTCTACTTATCCCTACAAAATTAACATATTTTGAAAAATTGATGCAATTTCGTCCCAGAATATCGCCTTGATGGATCAGCAGCTATTATTACTCATCTTCTAAAAATGTCTTTTAGTACACCTGCTCTCTATCTATCACTCTTCTGAAGTCACTTTACAAATGTCAAGAAAAATTTTAAAACACATTTCAAAGTTCCACTGGAGTAACCTCTAAAGTGGTTAAATAATATCAAAATATCACCAGGACCTTAAATTTGTTATACCCTTAAACTGAAAGGTCAGTGTATATAACCTTTGTGCAAACATTTGTAACACATAGAAATAAGCGAGTCTGATAAAGAAAAGTATATATATTCTTGATCAGCGTCACTTCGTGAGTCGAGCTATCCATGTCCGTCCGTCTGTGTGTTGTCCGTAAACACGGGATAAGAAGAAGGAGCTGAGATAATACAATGCACAATTGCATAAATTACCTCATAACTAACCTAGAACAATAAAATTTGGTATATACGTATGCATTTAATATCAACAAAAATATGTCTTCGAAAAATGGGTATCATCCGCTCACGGACAATCCCACTTCCCATACAACCCACAAATTTAAAACTCACTATATAAGCTTCTCTTCAATCTCAGAGGTAAAATTTGGTAAGTTTTTCATCAAAATTTAAATGCATATAAGACATGGGCTTCAGCCGCCCACGGTCACGCCCATTTTCAATACTATTATTTTATTTCGGAAAAGACCGACTTAAGACTTTCTTTACATTACATGAGCTTCAAGCATTTTTGACTCTTATCTCATGAACTATACTTGCTGCTCTTGTATTTGTACATGGATTATATGAATTTCAGTTACTTAACTCATAAAGTAGTTCACAATTCCCTTGTATATGTACATGAGATTCATGTATTTTTGTCACTTGTCGAGATTTGTACATGAATTTGTTCACAGAAATTAGGAATGATTCATGTTTCCCTCGTATTTTTTCATGGCATTTGAGGAATTTTTATGAACTTTATGCATAAGTGGTGGAAGAAGTAGTGGAAGAATAATTTTCTTCCGGCTTCTGATTATATCTGTGTTTTATGGCTTGCAGACACTGTATCATTTATAAGGATGCGGATTTGTGGCCCATTAAATATGGCCGCTTTAAATTTTTCCACACTCAGGGCTGGACACTTTTGATGTACATCAAACAGTCACCAGTAATTATCTACGGAAGAATGATTTTCTCCCGGCTTATAAGTGGCCCATTAACAGCATTTGCTTTTCCTACCACCATATATTTTCTCAAAGGCTACCTTTCTCTTCCATTGATCTTTTCTTGCGCGACTATCCTGTAGACATAGAAAACAGGGGTTTTCAGTTCATCCATCTTGCTGGCCTAATAAAGGGCTTACCATCTTTAAATCTACGCCTACTGACCTGAGCTGATGTTGTGCGTACGAAATCTTCTCTAAAACACTTTTTATATTTTGGCAATCTGCCTTTAGTTTGATAGAGTGATCTATTGGGACCGAGGCAAATTTATTTCCATTGTGCAACAATGCACACTTCAGACTTTCTTTGGAGCTGTCTATAAAAACCGCCAATCTTCTGGCCTGTATTCGGGGAAATCCATAAAACTAAGAGGCCAGAAACATTGTTACAAAACACCAGTTGGCTAGTAGTCTTCGGTAAAGTAAGGAATAAAATATTTGCTCTCTGGTCCGGTAGGAAGATATTAATGCCAGATTGAAAACAATTTTTTTTCTATAATCCTTAAAGCAAGAAGTTTGGCTTCTCTTTAGACATACATTCTTCAATTTTACAATTAGTACTGTTCTTCAGACTGTTTAATACTTCAAACATTTCAACTTTAGCACAGTTTGCAGTCGATGGTCCTGAAAATATTCGAACTGGCAAATCTTGACTCAATAATATTGGAAGCTTTGCCGATTCCAAATAAGGATAAGCCCATGTAGGTTTTTTGTACCGGTTCATACCTTTCACATTCACTCTCAAAAGTAACAGTCAATAAAATGGCTCAGTCCTTATCATCGATACTCCAAATTTAAAACATTTACAAAATACATGGCTCCATTGTCGCAGAGACTCAACACAAGACTTACATACGATATTCGACACTCACTTTTTATTTTTTTAATAAATTTTTATCCCAAAGTATGCATGGTAGAATTGTTTCAAATTGTTTTTTCTTTGTTTTTGCTGACAAAATTTGCCGCACATAAAACAAAAGCTGATGGGATCGTTAAAACAAGACTTTCGAAACGATCTCATATTTTTAATAGCATTATTGCAATGTACTTAATGTAGGGTAGGAACTGATAACCTTAAGTTTTATATCTCATAGCATTCACACATTTATTTAATCCTAAAGCAAAAAAATTTAACCCAAACGCAAATCAGTTTAACCCAAACGCAAATGAATTTACAACAAAAAAAAAATTGGACATTTCAGCCCTTGAAAGGACTTTGAACGAGCTTCTTATGATCAATTGTGTCAATTTCAGCCAACCGCGAATCAGTTTAACCCAAACGCAAATCAGTTTAACCTAAACGCAAATCAATTTAACCCAAACGCAAATCAATTTAACCCAAACGCAAATAAAATTAATCCAAACGCAAATAATGAACTGTTTGACGCAAATCAAATTAATTTAGTTTAATTCAAATCAAATCAAACCAAATAAAAATTTAACATGGCATGTGGGGATTATAGACAAACATTTTTGGATTTAGACAATGAATGGTCTACAAAATGGTATTCAAATGATAAAACACATGCTCGACAACTGTTAGTCGAAGTGATTCAGGTTCAAAATCTGCAAACTATTATTGCGTTCGTAGTGCGTAGTGTTCGTCGAGTTACAGCAACCGTTTGTACCAATCACATTACATACATGATTTTATCAATTCCAAAAGCTGCCTCTTCACAAATTTTAACTTAATTATTTCTTAATATGCTGAAATCGAATTAACTATATTAGAAATAAATATAAATCACCACATGCCACGTTAAATTTTTTTTGTGGTTTGGTTTGATTTGGGACTGGTTTAATTTAATTTGCGTTTGAGTTAAAATCATTTGCGTTTGGGTTAAATTGATTTGCGTTTGGGTTTCTGTCAGGTCGACAAAGTAACTAGCTCCTTTCACAATTTTATTTTAGCTTTGATATTTACCATAAAACACCTTTTTTTCAACCACGCCTTATTTTATTATCATTTTCAAGTAAAAATGCTAAGACTTCTTTTGGTATGTGTGGCACCTGCCCACCTTGAGCAGGTCCTAGTATAAATATATTACCTAATATATTACGTTTACTTCTATGTTCAAATAATGTGTTCAACTTTAATGAAAAAACTCAGTTCAGACAGTTGCCAACATATCAGAAATATATTAAATCTTTTAATATTATCTTCGCACATCTAGCACTGTCCACTCGCCGTAACAAATGTCTCATAAAATGACCCATTTTTGCATTTAATTATGGTTGAAGCGCAACATTAAAACATTAAAGCGAAACGAGCTAATTTTTGTCTAAATTTTTTTTTCGAAAAAAAACAGAAATCCTGTAGAATGTGGGGGGAAATATGGCGTCACGTCAAGTTAAATGCATGTTTTAAGTTGTATAAAATAAGAAGTTTTTATGACACTTTGTTTTTGTTTTAAGCAACAAAATTTTTTAATTGAAAATGTGAATTTCTTTATTTGAATTTTGCTCCTTATTTATTTATTGTGTACACAAAATAGCGGCGAAATTTATACGATGTGTCGAGGAATTATTTATTTTGGTTTGCTTGTATCAAGTCATGTGTAAAAATAGCGTCAAACATTTCTAGGTGGCGAAATGAAATGCGTTTTTGTTTTTTGTTTTTTGCGCGTGGAAGTTGTTCGCATAAAAATTAAGGCAGCTGCAACACGTTAAGAATTTGTTGCATGCTGCAGAGACATTAAGCGGGAATTGCTTGTCTTTCCCTTTGATTTTGAGCGGTATTCCTTAAAGTCAGTGCATTTTTATTGCCCATCATTTCTGTCCCTTTTCACCGCTTGCGCCTAATTATTTTAACTCGGTTATTTTTAGCTGCATAATTAGCGCAAATATTAATTTTATGTTTTTTATTTTCTGCAACTGAATCAACTTAATTTTAGCAGCATGTTTGTTATGTTGTTGTATGAATGAATGTTTGCAAAAGACATGAATGTGTAAATAGAGCATGTGCTGTGAAAACATGCCCCCAAAGGTGCGGTAAATGTGTTCAATTTATTGAAACATGCGCAATTTTAACCAAGGCTGTAGCAATTTTTTTTTAATGCCAGCTACTGCGAACTTATTTGTAACTCACATTAAAACATTTTTTTGATTTTATTTATTTTAAATTTATAAAATGCACTGCAAAAAATTTGTTATCTAAATATCAATGCCCAGCACAAAAAAAATCCTAGCATACAAAAACTATCAAAAACTATGCTGATAGCTTTTGTCAACGCAGACACGCTTGTCGACTTTAATTTGCATAAATATTATGTTATTTTTATTACAAATTTAATTATTTGAAAATTAAATACTTTTAATTGTTTCAAACGGAAAACAACAATAAAGTTGTCAACACAGCCTGACACAGTTGATGAGCAAAAATAATAGTTTTTTTGTTTTTGGTTGAAATAAAAGCATTTTATGAAATTGTCAAATCATGTCAGACTGTTTGTTGTGCTTGTTCACACCTCAAGCACATAATTATTTTGCTGTTGAACAACATAACAACAAAATTGAATAAAATAAAATACTTGAATTTTGCATTAAGAACCATGCAACACTTTTTTTGTTGAAGCATTGCCTGCGGCATACAGTGAGTAGTTTTCATACAAAAAATGCACAAAAATAAAATTTTTGATTTAATTTAGTACATTAATCGATTAAGATACTGCTGAGCTTAACAATTAAATAATTTTTTTAACTTTAATCAGAATTTCGATATTTTTAAAGAATTAAATAAGTTTGTTAAAAATTGTTCAAATTTTATAAACATTTTATATAGTTTTTATAAATATTTTATAAAATTTTTATAAGCATTTTACAAAGTTTTTGTTAAATTTTGTAAATTTTGTATAAAATGTATTTTTTGTAATATTTTTTTTCAATTCTGTTTTTTTTTTTGGCTCTAAAAAACATTTGATTTAAATTTCTTGATTTGTTATGCTTGAGAAGACAATCTTCAACTTTTCTATAGAAGGTGAGGATGGTTTTTTATATGATTTCACTGATATTCTAATAGTTAAATATATGTATCAGACACAAAAGCTCATTTACAAATATTTAAAAAATACGAGCAAATATTTAAAAAACTCGTTTGTCCGTTTATATGAGATTGATGGAAATTTTTCATTTTGATGAGGTCACTTTGTATGGAAGATAGGAATGGTTTTCATTATTTTAATTCAAAACTATGTGTATTCCTTATAAGACAAATTTTATTTACTGAATATTAAGTCAGTTCATTAAGTTTTGTCGAATTTATAGCGATTTTACTATTGTTATGACATCACTTTGTACGGAAAATATAAAATTTGCATTACTCGGATGAAATTTCATTCCAAACTTTAGCAACATATTATAAATAAATGCTTATATGTAAAATAGTGAGTCACGTGATTTAAATTTTGTACATTTAATGAAGATTCAACTATTTTAATAACGTCAATTTGTATAGGAATATATAAATACAAAATATATACAAATACTATATGATAGCTATGCCTACTAGCGTTACTCCAATTAAATTTCATTTTCATAAATACTTGCTTTAGTCGGAAAGTAAAATGAACCTAGAAAGAACACAATAATTATGAATTTGTAGATGACCTCCATGAATCGCATGCATGAATATTGGTCATTTAACCAATTAAAGGAGTCGCATGAACTTAACATTCTCTCTATGCACAAAAAAAAAACATGAAATAAAAACTGGAGCACATGAATATTTCATAAGCCTAGTGTTAAAAGTTCCTAAAGCATGTATAAAAGATTCATGATCCAATAAAAAATTCCAAAATGCCTCAAAAAAATACAAAGGGAACATGCTTCATTCTAAATTTTTGTGAATAAAATTCATAAAAATTCTGTACAAATACGAGAAAATGTACGAAGAGAAAAAGAACAAGTAAAGAAACTCTAAAGTTGGTCTAGCCCGACTTTGGAACACCCTAAACCTCCTATCATATCAAAATATATATTGATATACTTAAACAAATATAAATATCTTCTGATTTTTTCAAAGTCCATGTATTCTTTTACAGTTTTTAACAGTTTTCACTAATGTGGGTTGTTTGGGAGTAGAGCGTGTTCGTGGGTGGGTGACGCCCATTTTTTGTGCGCACTTTAGTTTTGAAATAAGATTTTCCCATACCAAGTTTAATCCCTGTAGGCCATGTATAAACCTTTTTATGGTATTTTCAATATTGTTGGTTGTATGAGAGTTGGGCGTGTTTGTGAGCGGTTTACGCCAATTTTTTTGTACATGTCTTAGATTTTGCACAAAATACATACACATTATATTTCATTTCTGTAGCTTTAATAAAACCCTCTAAACAGTGATTTAAATTTTTTGGTTGTATGGGGGGTAGGCGTGTCCGTAAGCGGATTCCAAAAATATTCAATAGTGCAAATCCTTCAGTTCATGTGCATATGTGTACCAAGTTTCATGTAATTATTTCAACTCCTTCTTCTTACCCTGTGCTTACGGACAACACACAGACGGACGGACGGACAGACGGACATGGCTTAATCGACTCACGAGGTGACTCCGATCAAGAATATATATACTTTTCTATACCAGAAATATGTGAACATTAAATTTTGTCGTACGCTTTTTTGGTATTAATTAGTACTCAAGACGGAAGAAATTCAGTCGAAAAGTACTGTTACACAGAGGTGCAGAATCTTATATATAAAAGACAAGCGTCCTGCTCCGTGCTCTATATCACTCAAACTTGTTATTGCTATGTATAAGCTGAACATGTTGGTCTGGACCAGAACCTGTTTCGCTATTACAGTGATTTTTATATGAAAACATTGTTAGCCTTAAAGTATGCACACAAAATTTCTTTGATATTTACCGGTAAGGAAACATTGACGACGTCTGGAACAAAACAACATTTGAGGTGAACGAAAAATGTCATATCGTCTACTACTTAATTATTTTGAATACGACCCGTCGTATGACAGAGAGAGAATAACATTTTTGAAAAAAACCCGCTATTTGAAGAGCACTTGAGTTGGTCAAATTTGAGTTTTTTCCAATTACTTTAAAAAATTTGTAAAAAAATGTGGTTTAATTAAAAAATTCGACTTTCCATGTCAATATCTTGGTCGAAATTTAATGGTTTTTCAATTTTTCTAATTATTTTTAAAAGTTTGTTAAATTTTCTTTAAAATGTTTTTTTAATGAATTTCCTAAATATTGTCGGTAATTTTATAGGAGAAGCGTACATTTCAACCAAATGCCAAGAGAGCGAAAAATCTGTCTCAATTTGAATGTTCTTAATTGGAAAGCCAATATCTCCGCTATCTTTGAACAGATTTAATTTATTTCTTTTTTGTATTTACGTATTATCAGTTAACTGAAAAAAATTTATTAAAATTTCACCGTTTCGATTTTATTTGTATTTAATTTATGCCTTTTAAAAAGAGACCACAAAATTTTAGCTTTTCTCAAAATATGGGGTAAAAACGATTTTTATTGTAAAAAGAGAAAAATTAAAGTTATAATCTTTTATTTTCTTTCGTTTTTTGCCTTATGGATAGGAGAAAAAGTAGTGGCTAAAAATGAATTTGTAACAAATTTTTCACATTAGAGAGTCAACTTGGAAAAAATCTTTAGACTTGAAAGCAATGAAGACTTTTTATCATAAACAAATTCACCTTTTTTGTTGACACTATTCACTTCAGTGAAATAAGAAAAATAGGCTTTGTTCATTTAGCCGTTTAATAAAAGTGACAGGTCGTGTATGAGTGCCTACCCTAATTTTCAACGCCCTATCCTAATTCGAATATTTTGGGCTTTTTGAAATTAAGAATTGCAATATGGGAAAGTCCCATTTCCCAACATATACGGAAATTTATCCCAAAAAGTAGCGATAAAGCTTGAAATAGTAGCAAAGTGCCCTCTGGTGGCTTTCATAAGCAAAAAATTTACATCAAAATGGATTAAATGACCCCAAAAACCAGTGTATACACACATAATATATATGTTTTTATCTTTTTAATATAATTTATAAGCCAATTCTTGACTATTTTAAAAAACTACCTATTTTGAAAACTGGGAGACTACGATTTCAAGATAGAACTATAATCTCTTCTCCACAGTTTCTTAAAATGATCAATAGAACGCCGTTAGATTGGTTCTAATATCGAATTTTTTTTTTTCTTTACACAATTTGACCCACTCTAATGTGTATAAATATTATAGGAGATTAAGGGTACTCCATAGCCGGACCGAACGACTTAAGAGTTCCCTTACTTATTTTTATCCTCATGCAAACTATGGCATGTCGAGCAATATCAATATTGTTGCAATATTTTTTTAACCCAACAACATATCTGTTAAGTTTTGTGTATGTTACAAAACACTGTGCAGCTGGCCTATTTTTTTCATGTCAAATACACTCTCAATGCCTGTCTGACTGCCTGTCTATCTCCACTATTGAGCATCTGTCGCGCTGTGTCCATCGCGCAACTGTCTCCAAGTCTGATTGTTGCTGTTTTTATTTTATAAAATGTTCGCTTTTTAGTGACGTCTGTATTTTATATATTTTATTAACATGTTCAACGCACACAACAGCAATCATTAAATTAGCCGCCAGTAATGCTTTGTGCTGCTGAAAAAGGGGCGCGCAAAAAGGTTAAAGCTTAAATTATATGTTTTGCCAAAAAAAAATATGTGCCCCTCTAATGACTCAATTATTTTTCACTTATACATATGCTTTGATGTGGCGTCAGTTGGCGGGTGGGGTAAAAGAAACATTTGAATTATGGCAGATATTTAATAATTGCTATACTTTGGAATTGGTGTGTGCAAGATTTAATGCTAACGACTTTTTAATGATGACAGTGAATAAAGATTTTCATGCTGCATTTGCTGCATGCACTAAATAATGTGTAGAAGTAAGGCATCTGTGCCGTGGGTTTTTAATACAAGCGGAACTGCAAAATATAAAGAAACATGCCGCTCAGTTTTGTTTCTTAAGGCTGTTGCGGCAATTTTCACATTTTTTTTTTTTTAAATAGAACTTGAATTTTTTAATTTTATTTAGTTATCTTTAAACCTGGCAAAGTTTATTTTGCCAATAAAATAGCAATTTTAATATACAAATATCTGGCAACTAAGTTATGTTGCTCATAACTTGGCCGCAATTAACCCCGCCACACAAGGGCACAAGGGCACAACATTTTTACAACAAGTGTTGCACATTCATTAAAAGATTTTTGCTCTGAGTGGAATTGTTTTTTTAATGTTCTGCCAACTTTCACATGAGACCCATTTTTTCTATTTTTCACACAGAAACTTGGCATTTAGAAAGTAATTTTTTAAAATTTTTTAAATTAAGTTTTTATAAATATATTTAATATGTTTGAATATAATTAATAAAATAATAATAATAGTTCCAATGAACTGTCAATTGAACTGTCACTGATAAATTTATTTATATTTGCTAGCAATGATATTTTTGCTTGCAAGCAATCAACAACAGTTGCTGTCGGGTTATTTATTTATTTAAATATTGTTCTGAGTTTTATTTGTTGGCAGCCGCTGTTAAAAATTGGCATAAATGAGCTGTGTTCAGTGGCAACCAATGAGCCAATGAGCTGTCAGTCATTATGTCAGCCACACGGCAACCAAACTGAAAGCTTAATAGTTTGCATTTTGTATGGAATGCATTTTAATTTGAAATGCATGTTAATTTCAAATTCGTTACAAGTAAAACATTGTTAACTGAAGTAGCAACAGATTAAGTTGCATCAAATTACTCTCAGTGTATTTTGATTATATCTGAAGAACATTAATTTTATATTATAACAAGTATTTGATCATCATCAATAATGTTAACAATGGCTGGAAATACATCAACACCATTATCTTAAGTCGATATATTGTAGATTGATTTCGTTTTTATTTTGTTGCTTTTATTCCACATGCCAATTATGGATCGAATAGCATACCACATGCCACACTGGTTAATTTTTTTTTGTTTTGCTTTTGTGAAGGGAAATACACGTTAATACTCTCGCTTTCAGTTGGCATCATGGTTCAGTATAATTTGTTGGCACTTGATTGTGGGAGGAAAAAATTCAATCAAGCGCCGAAAAGTGAGTGAACGATGGTATAAAATGCAATTCAAACCAATTTTTGATATAATAGCAAAAAAATATATGTGTAGGTCGAAGTTCTGAAACATTACATTAGGGGTATTCACACTGACTTGGGTAGTTGGGTACGGGTAGCTTGAGTACTTTTGTTTACTGCGTGCACCCTTAACTGCAATTGAGTACTTTGTAGAATAATAACTGATGAGAGATGAGTGACAGCTGGAAAAGAGCTGCCACCATATTATTCATGTCATTTTATGAGAGCAAAATTTAGGCCATTGTACGGACGTAAAAAAAAAAGTGTGCGTGTCAGCTAGGACGCGCGATTGGAGTTTACTTCTTATTAATTGCCTTGAAATTTTATATAATCATGTACAATAGGCAAAGTGGTTAAATATATAAACTCATCATGCATTATATCAACATTATTAATTTCATTACCAAAATATAATGTCAATACCAACAACTGAGGCAGTAAAATTTAAATAACTAAAACTCGAAACGTAAAAAATTGAAGTAAAATTTTTTACAAATCGTGATGATAGAACAAAATCTAGACGTCCCCAGTGTTCTTCCAAAAAACTAAATAAAAATTAAGGTTTTCTTTCAAAAATGTTATTTTAAAATGAAATCCATGACCCAAAGTTTCAATGACAAAGCCTAGACCTCAGATAGTCCAGTTACATCCGCTTGACCACAGAATCATTCATATATGTCTAAATGCTTCGTAGAATTCATAAAAGTGACAATGACCTCAGAAAATCCCATTGCATCCGATTGGAAATAGTATCATAAAGTTTGTTCGAATCGTCTCATGGAACCCATAAAAGTACCAATGACCCGCCTGTGACCTCAGATAATCCCATTGCATCCGATTGGCCATAGAATCATCAATTTTGGTCCAAATGTTCCATGGAACCCACAAAAGTTCCAATGACCCGCTTGTGACCTCAGATAATCCCATTGCATCCGATTGGCCATAGAATCATCCATTTTGGTCCGAATAATCCATGGAACCCATAAAAGTATTAATGTCCCGCTTGTGAACTCAGATAATCCCATTGCATCCGATTGGACATAGAATCACCCATTTTGGTCCAAATGTTCCATGAAACCATTAAAAGTTCCAATGACCCGTCTATGACCTCAGATAATCCCATTGCATCCGATTGGCCATAGAATCATCCATTTTGGTAGAAATGTTCCATGGAACCCATAAAAGTTCCAATGACCCGTCTATGAACTCAGATAATCCCATTGCATCCGATTGGCCATAGAATCACCTATTTTGGTCCAAATGTTCCATGGAACCCATAAAAGTTCCAATGACCCATCTATGACCTCAGATAATCCCATTGCATCCGTTTGGCCATAGAATCACCCATTTTGGTCCAAATGTTCCATGGAACCCATAAAAGTTCCAATGACCCTCCTATGACCTCAGATAATCCCATTGCATCCGTTTGGCCATAGAATCATCCATTTTGGTCCAAATGTTCCTTGGAACCTACAAATGACACAATGACCCGCCTGTGACCTCACATAATCCCATTGCATCCGATTGGCCATAGAATCAGCCATTTTGGTCCAAATGTTCCATGGAACCATTAAAAGTTCCAATGACCTTCCTGTGACCTCAGATCATCCCATTGCATCCGATTGGGCATAGAATCATCTATTTTGGTAGCAATGTTCCATGGAACCCATAAAAGTTCCAATGACCCGCCTATGACCTTAGATAATCCCATTGCATCCGATTGGCCATAGAATCACCCATTTTGGTCCAAATGTTCCATGGAACCCATAAAAGTTCCAATGACCCGCCTATGACCTCAGATAATCCCATTGCATCCGATTGGCCATAGAATCACCCATTTTGGTCCAAATGTTCCATGGAACCCATAAAAGTTCCAATGACCCGTCTATGATCTCAGATAATCCCATTGCATCCGTTTGGCCATAGAATCATCCATTTTGGACCAAATGTTCCATGGAACCCATAAAAGTTCCAATGACCCGCCTATGACCTCAGATAATCCCATTGCATCCGATTGGCCATAGAATCACCCATTTTGGTCCAAATGTTCCATGGAACCCATAAAAGTTCCAATGACCCGCCTATGACCTCAGATAATCCCATTGCATCCGTTTGGCCATAGATTCATCCATTTTGGACCAAATGTTCCATGGAACCCATAAAAGTTCCAATGACCCGCCTATGACCTCAGATAATCCCATTGCATCCGATTGGCCATAGAATCATCCATTTTGGTCCAAATGTTCCATGGAACCCATAAAAGTTCCAATGACCCGCCTATGACCTCAGATAATCCCATTGCATCCGATTGGCCATAGAATCAGCCATTTTGGTCCAAATGTTCCATGGAACCATTAAAAGTTCCAATGACCTTCCTGTGACCTCAGATCATCCCATTGCATCCGATTGGGCATAGAATCATCTATTTTGGTAGCAATGTTCCATGGAACCCATAAAAGTTCCAATGACCCGCCTATGACCTCAGATAATCCCATTGCATCCGATTGGCCATAGAATCATCCATTTTGGTCCAAATGTTCCATGGAACCCATAAAAGTTCCAATGACCCGCCTATGACCTCAGATAATCCCATTGCATCCGATTGGCCATAGAATCAGCCATTTTGGTCCAAATGTTCCATGGAACCATTAAAAGTTCCAATGACCTTCCTGTGACCTCAGATCATCCCATTGCATCCGATTGGGCATAGAATCATCTATTTTGGTAGCAATGTTCCATGGAACCCATAAAAGTTCCAATGACCCGCCTATGACCTCAGATAATCCCATTGCATCCGATTGGCCATAGAATCATCCATTTTGGTCCAAATGTTCCATGGAACCCATAAAAGTTCCAATGACCCGCCTATGACCTCAGATAATCCCATTGCATCCGATTGGCCATAGAATCAGCCATTTTGGTCCAAATGTTCCATGGAACCATTAAAAGTTCCAATGACCTTCCTGTGACCTCAGATCATCCCATTGCATCCGATTGGGCATAGAATCATCTATTTTGGTAGCAATGTTCCATGGAACCCATAAAAGTTCCAATGACCCGCCTATGACCTCAGATAATCCCATTGCATCCGATTGGCCATAGAATCATCCATTTTGGTAGAAATGTTCCATGGAACCCATAAAAGTTCCAATGACCCGTCTATGAACTCAGATAATCCCATTGCATCCGATTGGCCATAGAATCACCCATTTTGGTCCAAATGTTCTATGGGACCATTAAAAGTTCCAATGACCCTCCTATGACCTCAGATAATCCCATTGCATCCGATTGGCCATAGAATCACCCATTTTGGTCCAAATGTTCCATGGGACCATTAAAAGTTCCAATGACCCGTCTATGACCTCAGATAATCCCATTGCATCCGATTGGCCATAGAATCACCCATTTTGGTCCAAATGTTCCATGGAACCCACACAAGACACAATGACCCGCCTATGACCTCAGATAATCCCATTGAATCCGATTGGCCATAGAATCACCCATTTTGGTCCAAATGTTCCATGGAACCCATAAAAGTTTCAATGACCCGTCTATGATCTCAGATAATCCCATTGCATCCGTTTGGCCATAGAATCATCCATTTTGGACCAAATGTTCCATGGAACCCATAAAAGTTCCAATGACCCGCCTATGACCTCAGATAATCCCATTGCATCCGTTTGGCCATAGAATCATCCATTTTGGACCAAATGTTCCATGGAACCCATAAAAGTCCCAATGACCCGCTTGTGACCTCAGATAATCCCATTGCATCCGATTGGCCATAGAATCAGCCATTTTGGTCCAAATGTTCCATGGAACCATTAAAAGTTCCAATGACCTTCCTGTGACCTCAGATCATCCCATTGCATCCGATTGGGCATAGAATCATCTATTTTGGTAGCAATGTTCCATGGAACCCATAAAAGTTCCAATGACCCGCCTATGACCTTAGATAATCCCATTGCATCCGATTGGCCATAGAATCACCCATTTTGGTCCAAATGTTCCATGGAACCCATAAAAGTTCCAATGACCCGCCTATGACCTCAGATAATCCCATTGCATCCGATTGGCCATAGAATCACCCATTTTGGTCCAAATGTTCCATGGAACCCATAAAAGTTCCAATGACCCGTCTATGATCTCAGATAATCCCATTGCATCCGTTTGGCCATAGAATCATCCATTTTGGACCAAATGTTCCATGGAACCCATAAAAGTTCCAATGACCCGCCTATGACCTCAGATAATCCCATTGCATCCGATTGGCCATAGAATCACCCATTTTGGTCCAAATGTTCCATGGAACCCATAAAAGTTCCAATGACCCGCCTATGACCTCAGATAATCCCATTGCATCCGTTTGGCCATAGAATCATCCATTTTGGTCCAAATGTTCCATGGAACCCATAAAAGTTCCAATGACCCGCCTATGACCTCAGATAATCCCATTGCATCCGATTGGCCATAGAATCACCCATTTTGGTCCAAATGTTCCATGGAACCCATAAAAGTTCCAATGACCCGCCTATGACCTCAGATAATCCCATTGCATCCGTTTGGCCATAGAATCATCCATTTTGGTCCAAATGTTCCTTGGAACCTACAAATGACACAATGACCCGCCTGTGACCTCACATAATCCCATTGCATCCGATTGGCCATAGAATCACCCATTTTGGTCCAAATGTTCCATGGAACCCATAAAAGTTCCAATGACCCGCCTATGACCTCAGATAATCCCATTGCATCCGTTTGGTCATAGAATCATCCATTTTGGTCCAAATGTTCCATGGAACCTACAAAAGACACAATGACCCGCCAGTGACCTCACATAATCCCATTGCATCCGATTGGCCATAGAATCACCCATTTTGGTCCAAATGTTCCATGGAACCCATATAAGTTCCAATGACCCGTCTATGATCTCAGATAATCGCATTGCATCCGTTTGGCCATAGAATCATCAATTTTGGTCCAAATGTTCCATGGAACCCATAAAAGTTTCAATGACCCGCCTATGACCTCAGATAATCCCATTGCATCCGATTGGCCATAGAATCACCCATTTTGGTCCAAATGTTCCATGGAACCCATAAAAGTTCCAATGACCCGCCTATGACCTCAGATAATCCCATTGCATCCGATTGGCCATAGAATCACCCATTTTGGTCCAAATGTTCCATGGAACCCATAAAAGTTCCAATGACCCGCCTATGACCTCAGATAATCCCATTGCATCCGATTGGCCATAGAATCATCCATTTTGGTCCAAATGTTCCTTGGAACCTACAAATGACACAATGACCCGCCTGTGACCTCACATAATCCCATTGCATCCGATTGGCCATAGAATCATCCATTTTGGTCCAAATGTTCCATGGAACCCATAAAAGTTCCAATGACCCGCCTATGACCTCAGATAATCCCATTGCATCCGATTGGCCATAGAATCATCCATTTTGGTCCAAATGTTCCTTGGAACCTACATAAGACACAATGACCCGCCTGTGACTTCACATAATCCCATTGCATCCGATTGGCCATAGAATCACTCGTTTTGGTCCAAATGTTCCATGGAACCCACAAAAGACACAATGACCCGCTTGTGACCTCAGATAATCCCATTGAATCCGATTGGCCATAGAATCATCCATTTTGGTAGAAATGTTCCATGGAACCCATAAAAGTTCCAATGACCCGTCTATGACCTTAGATAATCCCATTGCATCCGATTGGCCATAGAATCATCCATTTTGGTCCAAATGTTCCTTGGAACCTACAAATGACACAATGACCCGCCTATGACCTCAGATAATCCCATTGCATCCGATTGGCCATAGAATCATCCATTTTGGTCCAAATGTTCCTTGGAACCTACATAAGACACAATGACCCGCCTGTGACCTCACATAATCCCATTGCATCCGATTGGCCATAGAATCACCCATTTTGGTCCAAATGTTCCATGGAACCCATATAAGTTCCAATGACCCGCCTATGACCTCAGATAATCCCATTGCATCCGATTGGCCATAGAATCACCCATTTTGGTCCAAATGTTCCATGGAACCCATAAAAGTTCCAATGACCCGCCTATGACCTCAGATAATCCCATTGCATCCGATTGGCCATAGAATCATCCATTTTGGTCCAAATGTTCCTTGGAACCTACAAATGACACAATGACCCGCCTATGACCTCAGATAATCCCATTGCATCCGATTGGCCATAGAATCATCCATTTTGGTCCAAATGTTCCTTGGAACCTACATAAGACACAATGACCCGCCTGTGACCTCACATAATCCCATTGCATCCGATTGGCCATAGAATCACCCATTTTGGTCCAAATGTTCCATGGAACCCATAAAAGTTCCAATGACCCGCCTATGACCTCAGATAATCGCATTGCATCCGTTTGGCCATAGAATCATCCATTTTGGTCCAAATGTTCCATGGAACCCATTAAAGTTTCAATGACCCGCCTGTGACCTCAGATAATCCCATTGCATCCGATTGGCCATAGAATCACCCATTTTGGTCCAAATGTTCCATGGAACCCATAAAAGTTCCAATGACCCGCCTATGACCTCAGATAATCCCATTGCATCCGATTGGCCATAGAATCACCCATTTTGGTCCAAATGTTCCATGGAACCCATAAAAGTTCCAATGACCCGCCTTTGACCTCAGATAATCCCATTGCATCCGATTGGCCATAGAATCACCCATTTTGGTCCAAATGTTCCATGGAACCCATAAAAGTTCCAATGACCCGCCTATGACCTCAGATAATCCCATTGGATCCGATTGGCCATAGAATCATCCATTTTGGTAGAAATGTTCCATGGAACCCATAAAAGTTCCAATAACCCATCTCTGACCTCAGTTAATCCCATTGCATCCGATTGGCCATAGAATCATCCATTTTGGTCCAAATGTTGCTTCAACCAATAAAAGTTCCAATGACTCCCCTGTCACCTCCATGGAATCCATGGAATCCATTAAAGTGCTAATGACCCGCCTGTGACCTTGATAATCCCATTGCATCCGAATGGCCATAGAATCATCCACTTTTGTCCAAATTCTCCATGGAATCCATTAAAGTGCTAATGATCTGCCTGTGACCTTGATAATTCCATTGCATTCGATTGGCCAAGCATAACGCAAAAATAGTTGAAAATTCAACCATAACGCAAAAAATAGTTGAAAATTCAAACGTAACGAAAAAAAGTTGAAAATTCAACCATAACGCAAAAAATAGTTGAAAATTCAAACGTAACGAAAAATAGTTGAAAATTTGACTTTACCCCCTAATATAATTTCTTTATATGCAAATCGATTCTAAAGGAGTAAACTCCAATAAACTCCAAAAAGTTATTTTAGGAGTAATTTTTAACGTGAACTTTGCAGCATTTAATAATTTTTATCTCAAAAATAACTAATTTTAACACATTTGTCTATTTTACTCACTTATAATTTGTTTACTTTGTTTTAGTTTCTTGTCATTTCAATTATTGCCTAATTTTGGAAAAGGTGGCAACCCATGAAAAAAGTACTCAATCAATCTATCCAAACAAGTCACCCAGGGGGTCACCTAGAGTAGATTGGTAGATGGGTACTTTGGTAGAATGGCACTTTTACGAAAACAAAATGTATGGCATTTGCCAATCTACCCAACTACCCAAGGCAGTGTGAATTCCCCTATTGTTATTTTTAAAAACTTTTTATATGCAAATAATTTAAATTTTGTAATTTGATATCTCAACTGATTTAAATTTCACACAATTTTCTATAAGAATCGTTTATTAAAATTATTTATAAAAATGCCTTTCAGCTCAGACATAGTGTTCGAAAAAGGCATGTTTTGATTTAAGGTGGGACATAACATTCGCGACAGAGAAAACAGACCTTTTTTAAAAATTCAGAATTTTTCCAAAATTTTTTTTATTATTGTAGAGAATTGAACAAATTACAAGAAAAAAAAAATCCAAAAAAAAATATATTTTTTACTCCAACATGGTTTTATAGACCTCCAAGCTGTCGGCAAGAAAAAAAACGGAGCCTCGTGGTTGCAGCGCTGGGAGTCGCAAAATTTGTGCGATCTGGTAAAAAATTACTTTTTTTAAACTTTACAAAATTGTTTATCGTGTGACTGGAGCTTTTTTGAAATTTTTTTCAATTTTTGGTGATGTTTGAAAGTGTGTTTATTCGAAAAAAAATTGACTTAAAAAATTTATAAAAAATCGAAAAAAAAATTTTTAAATAAAGCTCGTGTCATACGATAGCGAATCAAGTTTAAAAAAATACAAAAAAAAAAATTTCGTCAAAAAATGAACCCGCTAGTGCCGTAACCAGTACGAAAAACATGGTTTCGAGATAAACGCGTTCAAAGTTTGTGAACAAAGAATAATGCAAAGAAAAATAAAAATGCGCTCTCACTAATCCGGCTTTACCTTTTGAACCCGTAAGAATTTTTCCATAAAGTTTTTTTTCTCAGAATCTTAAAAATATTTACTAGAATACAAAAATAGTAATTTCAATAGACGATTTCAAAAAACGGCCAATGTCATGTCCCCCCTTAAGGCGATTTCTCAGCTCATAAAGCCTTGATTCACACAAAACCAAAATTTTATAAAAAAGTTAGCAACTTATAGATTTTGTTTCCAAAAGAAACAAATTCGAGTAAATAATTTGTTAATTGTTCGCTTCCCATTATATGACAAACCATTGAAATGACATTTTCTTACCAAATTTTCTTAGTCCATCCCACTGTCAATATCAAGTGCTCCAAAAAAAAAAACAAAAAACGATACGTCTTCCAAATATTTTGAGTTCTGTGCGTATTTCAATTCGAATGCAATCAATCATAAATGCAAACGAAACGAGCCTAACTAATGCGAATCAAATTGGCTGAGGAATGCCTTGTGCATCGTCTATGACGCGAATATTTTTCAATACGGTTAGGAAGTAATGGACATATTTTTACAAAAATACCGCATGACTATTTGTCAATGTCGCACTGGCCACCAAACATGATGCTTGTTTAAAAAAAAATGAATAAACAATTCGAGGGAAATTCTGTGGCTGTGGCATATTCATTTCTAGTGACCTTAACAGGTTATTAAAATTGAATTTTTATTCGATGCTTTGCAGGTTTTTAGGTTTAGAACGAAAGTATTGAAATACAAATTTTTTTTAGAGCACATTGAGTTTTATTTTATATAAATTTTTTAAAAGGAATTGTATTGTGTCTAGGGACAAATTTTTTAAAGTCAAAGTTACCCAATAGTTCAGGGCTAAAAGAATTCTTAAACGAATTATGCTCGATTTTTCTTCCTCTTTGACGAAATATGCTGGTTCGGCCATGCATTTCGTTGAAAAAATAATTTTTCGATATTTCTAGAAATTGATTTTCTTAATCTTAAGAAATGTTCTATTAATTGTTGTCATGTGAACTATCCTGTATTTAAGTGAACTTCCATATGTCTTAAGGTGTTGTTAACTACATATCTAGCTTCACCACATCTTTGAAAAATCTGTTTCTTGTTAATTGTAATTGAGGATTCTGTAGATTTGGACATTCGCACGTAAAGTGGGTTGAGGTCCTGTATCCGAACCTCTAAGGTCACTGGCTCGGATACCCACCAGTATCCGGTTTTTCCGCCAATAGCAGAAGTTCTATTCTGGTTCAGGTCTGGCCAGAGCCAGAGCCAGAGCCTTTCTATATTTCTGTGACCAGGGACCCAGCTGAGCTTGACATCGCGGTACTACACTTAGAGAAAAAATGCTGTTATATCAAACTATCATCATTTCTATACTTATCTGTGGCTTATATATCATGGCTCCTGTTACTATGAATACTATGTTAGAGAGTCAAATATAGCTTATTTGTTGTGGGTCTGATGGCTGATACTAGGAAGAACATGTTGCATTATGGTCGGCAGGATTTCATCTGGCACCGCGGACTTGTAGGTTTTGAAAATTCTATCCACCATGCTACGTCTAACAATGTGATAATACTGGAACGTTCCTGTAAAGGGTTCTGATAGTATGATTTCCAGATTATTGGCAGCTCCATATTGAACCAGATCTTTGCAACTGCAACCCCAAAATAATTTTCGATAAATAGTGTTTCCTGTCTGTATTCTGTACATTAAGCCGGATCGATTTTGTATGAAGAAAAAAAAAAGTGATCCGGACACCGACTCAAAATTTAGAGGGACTCTTAAAACCATTTTCTGCATTATTTTTTCATCTTTTCAATTTCTTTTCAATCTTTACACTGAGAAAAAAAACATACTTTAAAATTAAACAAAAATTTTTAAAATATAAATTTAACGCCTTTGCGTTTCTACAAAACAAAATTTAAAACAATTGTGTTTAAATTTCAACTATACACCCCTTTCATTTTTTTCATTCATTATTTTTTTGAAACTTTCGTTGACATTTTTTGAATTTTGAATTTTCATTAGTTTGAAAAATATCGAACATAAAATAAAATAAAAACTAATTCAGTTTTTCAATATTGAAATATTTAAAATGCAAACTTCATTGAAAGGAGTTGAGATTCGGTATTCGGAGGGTCCCAAGGGTCGCTGATTACGAATCTGTCATCAAAAACTCGGAAAAAATTAAAAAATGGCATCGAAAAAATTATGCTTTAAAACATTTGTTTTAAATTTAAAAATTTTTGTTTTAAATTTGTTTTCTTATTTAAAAACATTGTTTTAAAAACAAAAACCCTTGTTTTAAATTTAACTTTAAGAACAGTTGTGTTTAATTTAAATGAATTTGTTTCAAGCTCTATTTCAAAAACAAATTCGTTTAAAATGAACACAATTTCATTTAATTTTAACACATATTTCCCTCAGTGTACTTTTTTTGCTTACCTTAGGTATGCTTTCTAAAGAAAAAAAAATTATAAACGAAAAACTTTATTTTTTTGACCTTAAAAGGGGTTCAGGAGAATCAAAACCACTCCGTGGGTATTTCTCCGATCTAAAAAAAAATTATGAAGAAATAATTTTTAAGAGTCCTTCTAACTTTTGAGTCGGTGTCCGGATCACTTTCCGGCGATATCTAAGTTTCGATGCGGCTTACTGTACATGATCTGGCAGTCTTCTTAAAGCATTCTGGGACAGTAGGGCCTTTAGATAGTTTCTTAATTATTTTGGTACAAGCTATTTTTTTTGTTGTTTTCATCTAGAATATCGTGTTTTTCACTTCCTACTAGAACAAAACAAAACATAGTTGATTAGTAATACAGACCATTCGGTGAAATCAAAATTTTTCTTCTTTCTTTTTTTTCTTCTTCTTTTTCTTTTTCTTCTTCTTCTTTCTTATGACGCGTCATAAGAAAGAAGGCAAAATTTTATCGTATTTTTTAAATTTATTTGCATAGCTAGTATTGTATTGTCATAAACAGTTATTCATCGCATTAATGGAAAAATAATAAGTGGAAAAATAAAAACCGTGCATTTTTGTTTTAAATTCCAATTAAATTGCCTCAAATTGTCGTATCTTCACAAAATAAAGCTATGATACCGAGTTTAAAAGCAGTACCGACAAAAACATATACAAAGAGGCTGTATCTATATGTGTTTAGGCCTTTTTACCGTTAGCAATTTTTAAAAAAAAAGTACACAAAAGAACAAGAAACATTTAAGAGGTTAGAAGTTATTTTTAGAAAAGAACATGACAAGTTCTTCAATCCTCAAAGACGGCAGAAAAAAATTTGTTAGTGTAGAATTTTTAAGAGAAAATAAAACGTTATAAGATAATTTAGATAAAACAGTTAAATGCATTATCGTTTTATTGAAGCATAGGCCACACAACAAGTGATTTGGCTACCACCCAGTGACTTAGGATTCAAAATCCGTTCTGACCATAGTCTTAAACTGCTTACTTTCATTGTTCCGTTCTATATCGTTCTGATCAATTGAAATGCAAATGGAAAAAAATAAAATTGATGATAGGAAGTCATGTCAAAGGGCAGTCTTAACAATATAAGTGTCAAACCTGAATTTATCGTTAAAAATGTGAACAGAGAAAAGAAATCAGAGAAAAGTTTTAAAAAACTGAGTTATTTAAGCTTTCACACTTTCTCTGGTATAACGTGCACTGGTATTTGATGGCTCTCAGTGACTAAAAACCATAAGGAAATAAGAAACTATAGAATATTTTGACTTAATTTTTTTTTCTTTTAGCTTCTTAAAAGTGTATTTTTTATAAAATACAGATTCCTTAGGCCAAATAAATTTTAATAAGTAAGTTAAAAAAAATATAGAAAAGCATAAGAATATATATTTTATGTAAGAACAAATAAGAACAAATAAGAGTTAAAAAAACGCAAGAGGCCAATAAGGAAAATTTAAGTTTTTGATACAAATAGTTTTTGATAGTTTTGATACAGATTCTGAAGACTTAAACTGGAAGAATTTGAAAGATTGTTACGAAAGAATGTTTTTATCATGAACAGGTTTCTAAAATTTTTCGCAAAATACAAAAATCTTTTTAGCTGAAATCGAATTTTATTTACTAATTTTTTCCTTTCCAAAATTACATCCTTAAAATGGCGTTTTTTAGACATTTTGGCATATGTTGTGCAACGTTCCAGGCTCCAGTTTGAAAATTTTTATAAGAATATTCTGCTTTTGCTTCAGCATGATTTGTGGTTTGTTGATGGAAGCCTGTTCATTTAAAAAAACTGCACAGAAAAAAACAGAAACTACGGGACCTAAACAATGTTCTAATATGGTCCGGTATAATGCCCTAGAGACAGTTACAAGCAGACCCAGAGAAAGATTTTCTTTCTCCGAATGAAAAATTTCTCTATTTTCGATAATAGCCATTTTCTCTTTTTCAAATAAAATTTTCTTCAATTCGAATAAATTCTCACTTTTTCGAAGAAATCTTTTTTTCACTTCTAGGAAATGGAAATATTTCAATGTCTCCAATAATGATAAAAATTTTTCTCGCACAAAAAATTCTCATTTATAGAGAAAAATTTATTGAAAATGAAAAATTTTTCCTATATTTTGATAAAAAATTCGCTATGTGAAATATTTTCTTTAATAAAAACAAATGTTTTCTCAAATATAAAAAGTATTTTTCTCTAAAAACGATATATTTTTATATCGTCTCTTTTTCATAGAAGCTTTTTATCATTTTTAGAGAATTTTAGGATCACATTTAGGGAAAGGCATTCTCTGCAGAAAAGTCTATACCATTTTTCTCTAAATATGATGCCTTTTATATCATATTCCGAGAAACTTTTTTCTGAGTGTATCGGCCATAATTCCGCACCATGCAGAGCATCTAAGAAGATGAAATTTTTGCTGGTACACTGCTCTTGAATTCTACGTTCCCCAAATTCGAGAGTTCTGCTTATTGACATATACATTTAAATGTCAAATGTCTCACTGACAATGAGATTGTTCAAAAAGTTGGCATTTTCTTTGTCCATTAACTGTCAATAGGAAAAAGAATGCTATTTAATGGCTGTTATGTTTCGAACTTAACTTACACAAATTTTAAGAATTCATTGTTTTCATTACAAACAAAAAAAAAATAAACCCAGAAAGTTATGAAATAAAAAACTAAAAGCGTTTCAAATCAGTCAGTCCAAGTTTGCCCATTACGTATAAATAAATCTTATACCTAATAGCTTATTTTACTCTCTTGGAGGAAATTATATGTAAAGTCAACTCTATACTATAGACTATAATTATTGAAACTTGTATTCAAATAAAATATTCACTCTCGAAATGTACATGATCTGTTGAGTTGTTTCTTCTATGTTCTGATTTTCAAAACTATTATTTAAAATGAAAAATCTCAACACTAACGTTACCACTGAACTAATGCCACTTAACTATAACCATCATTCCACTTTCCAAATTCACAAAAAAAATATAAAATAGATGTGCCCAATAGAAAATCTTACTCAATCCTTTGACTGCAAATGATATTTAGCAATAAAAGTGAATTGCACACATCTAGCACTATATTTATAAGATGTCTGTCAAGTGACAGCCAGTCATGAATGTCAATGTCAAAACAAAACGAATTCCAACATAAATAAGTATCTGTCATCGACCGAAAGTAATGAAAGGCAAATAAAAAATCTAGTAAAAATAAAATAATATGTACTTTGCCAGCTTGCAACAAGCATGGAAAATATTTGCAATTCAATAAAGAAATGTGCGAGAAAAAAAAAGTCAAGAGGCTACATATTTGCACTGCTGTAGAAAGATGAAGCTGTCAACTATTGATAGCTTATTTAGCACACATACGTGAAAGTAGCACAATACGAGATACAAATAAATGTCAGCTGATGGGAAATAGCTCAGGGTAAATAGCGTTGATGTTCGGATTAAAATATATACGATAAAGTTGAAAATTTATAAAAAATTATATTTGAAATGAAAAAAAAAAACAACTATGAAATTTCAAGGTCTTGAAATCTTCTAGAAAAAGTGAAAATAAAAAGAAGATTTATAGAAAGAATTTTCAAGAGTCTAAACATCTACTATGTTTTTTTTCAACTCAACAGGACCTTTCTGTGTAAGAAAACAACATTTTGAGTTAACCTGTCATCATATTTACACACCTTTATACAATCTTTATCAATATCAATATCAATCAATCAATATATTTTTATTAAAATAACTATATTTTCAATACCAAAATTGTCTCCACTGTTTATAAACAGTACTTAAAATCAAAAATTTCAAGACAGTCATGTAAAGTCTAACAGTAAATTTATTAACTTCAGTGATAAGACAAGAATTATCCTTAACCACTTAGGTACATTAAAGCTCTGTCGCTCAAAATTTATGATTTTGAAAAAACGACTTTCTAGCGTTTTCAATAAATTTTTAGCCTATTAACAATCGCCAAAGTGTCGGTGGTATCAGCGACATTTATTGTTACCATCCATTTCTAAGAGATTAAAAGCGCTTAAATAATAAATTATATTGGAGCTGATTTGTCAAAAGCTAGAATGATTACCATAAAGTAGATAAATAAGCTTAGCTGACTACCGGAATGTTGAATGGATGCCAAAATTATGGGTGGGGGGGTTGTGTTGTATAAATAGCACCATAGAAAAATTGCTGCGAATTAGTACCGAAAAACCTCAAGTGTTGTGCGAGACCAGCTGATGAGAAGCTTAGGAGGATATAAACGTTGGTAACAACCAGGCATTCATCACTTGTTGTCGTTGTCGCTATCGTTGTTGTGCTTTTATCATTTCACTCTCTCAATACACGAGGGAAATCAACAACATTTAAACTTATCGACAGTCATACTTTAGCAAAAGCTGCAATAACAAGCAAAAGAACAGCAACAACAAGAATACCGAAATGCCATCAACAACTCATAATCCTCGCCAAATCCAGAAATCAAACATGTTTTGCATTTTCTGCGGGGATGCTTTTTGGCAAAAGCAGCAACTCAAAAGGCAGTCAGCATGCGAGAGGCCTTGATTAAGCGTATCTTATCAATAACACCATTTGGTGGTGTTCAAAGACAAACCGCTACCGTTGAGCTATACAATCAATCAAAATAAAATTAAGTTAAAACTTGCTGCATAAAGCTATGGATTTTTCGACTTAGGCAGTAAAGGAAAAATTTATTCCATTTCATGTCTTGCTTTAAGCATTTTCGGCAGCTAAGCCGTTTCGATAAATTTTTCAAAACAAAAAAAAAAACTTCCCAGCTTTGTCTGCTACAACAGCAAAAAACGTTAATAGCTGCATTATAGAGTTAAACTAGTTTTAATGATTATATAAATCTTACTTTTGATTTCACTGCCAAAGTGAATTGTGCCCCTGACTGTCATTATGATTAATCACACTAATGCCCAGTATTGCTACACACTTAATTTAATCCGTAGCTGTGAATTCAACACAGAAAATATCGAATATTATTAAAACATCAAATGCTTGATGGGAACCTTATCTTCTTTATCTTTATTTAATGCAGATAGTTTTCCAATCAGCTAATTAAAGGTTTGATGATTCGGTACAGCTAGTAGCACGCACATTATTTGATAAAGGTTTTTGGTTTTCACTTTTTATTATTCATGAGGTCAAGTGTGCATGGCAGCAGCCATGCATGCCTTGAACCAAATTCCAAATGCTTAAGGCTGCGGAAAAATGTGTCAAAAGTCAAGTGAAGATGCGTTTTCATTATTTTTGATATTTGAACATATATATGTTTATATAAGCTAGCAGAGGCTATACATACTCGTATGTACTCAACATTCCAAAATTTTTGAGGCAAAATTAGATCACGGAGCAGACAAAAAAAACGAAAAAAATAAAAAAAAAATGTAATCCGTAAATGTAAAATGTAAAATGTAAATGTAAAAATTACCTCAATAAAACGGTTGAGGTAAACCCTTAATCCGAATAAGTGGACTGAGAGAGTTTAACGACAAATATTCTTTATTGAAATAATCAACAGATTATATTTAATCTATTTAACTTCCGTCAATGACCATGTTTTTTATCACACCGCCCATGAACTGGGTGTGTCACAACCGATAAAAAATTTATATAGAAAAAAATTGTATTTTAATGAAATTTGTTTACTGTTTTTTATTAACTCAATTATATAAAATTAAAAAATTAGAAAATTCAAAACACTTAATAATCTGGTGTAATACACCAATATTGCCTGACGACAGTTTAAATATTATGAGTGGTACCCTCTTAATTTAAATCTTCTCCTCTCCATTGTTGACTAGTATTTCTACAGAAGATAGAGTAAGAAATCAAAAACTTATCTAATCATAACCATAACATAAATATTCATTAGACCGGATCGAAATTAAGATTCCGCCGGTCGGGGTCTCAAAAGTTAGAGGAACTGATTAAAATGATTTCTGTTTACTTTTTTTTCAAATCGGAGAAAAGCCGCCGAAGCAACTTTGATTCTACTGAAGGTCCTTTTTGGTAAAAAAAACTTGTTTTTTGCTTGTTACTTTTTATTTTTCACAAAACGCATGCCCACATCTGCTGAAATATTAAATTTCTAAGTTATACCAATATTCTGATATACAAAAAATTTCAAAATTATGTTTCATTATAACTCTTATTGACCATCAAAAATTGAATTTTTTGATATTTTTAAAAAGACATTTTTTTAAAACCGCTGAAAAAGACACATTTTTTATTAGATTTACGTAGAATAGTTATTGTTGGAAAGGTATTCATTTCTTCTTTCTTTCTGTGTATCGCTTTAATCAATATCGCTTTCTGTGTGCGCTTCCATTTTCTGAAAGTTTGATCCCTATATTGGACTTAAATCATACAAACCGAAACAGACATGAAACAATTTTTAATGGAAAATTATTCACAATCATTCAAGCTTTTTTAAATTTCTTATATTTTTTATATAATATGCGTGTAATAATTTTTG
The DNA here is from genome assembly GCA_958299015.1 of Tetanocera ferruginea. Classification (NCBI taxonomy): domain Eukaryota; kingdom Metazoa; phylum Arthropoda; class Insecta; order Diptera; family Sciomyzidae; genus Tetanocera; species Tetanocera ferruginea. The sequence goes on along the minus strand of OY282643.1, from coordinate 47,063,622 downwards.
GCGGATTTTTAAAAATAAAATTTAACTTTTAGCAAATATTATGTTTTTTCCTCATCAAATTTTTGAAGAACTTGGTATTGGACAAACTTTCAGAAAATGGACACACACCAGAATATTTCCACATTTTTTAAATGTAAACCCGTCTAATGTCCACACGACACTTGATTATACTTACTCATCAAACCATATTCATCATACCATAACCACACTCAGACAAAAAATCTGATTAATTTAGCTGAATCTCAGTTAAAAATTTTCCAATATGAATCGTCAGTTTAAGGTAACCACATGATTTTCATGTCAATTTAGCCTGTTTTTGTAGCTAAAACAAACTGGTCAATATAATGGTTACTATAACATAATACTGATATTTTTTTTTTTGTAGTTAAATAAACTACTTAATAAAAATTATAAGTCTTCATAACCGACCATTCCGAGAATCGAACCTGGACTTCCGTAGCTATCGCATTAGAGTCCAACGACTAACCATCAAGCCATGCTATTACAATTTAATCCTTTTTTTCAAAAGTCTTCAAAATACAATCCAATACAAGAATCGAACCTGGACTTCCATAGCTATCGCATGAGTGTCCATCGACTAACCAATGAGCCATGCTATTGCATGTTTGAATGTGAACAAAATGTGGACAAAAGTTATGTGTTATTTTTACACATGCTTCTGTTTATCATGCTACTTTGATCAGTCAGATTAATAAAATGTGATTGACTCTCCTGCTCAGCTATACATGCATCTCTTGGATGGCAGTATCAGCATTGATTTTCACGAGGTCTTCCATCAAGTGGAAAGAAGCATCTTCCCTATAAAGCGTCCGGATATTACAGGACCATAATCGTATTTCATTTGGTTCGCTTTGCATTTTGCGGCTATAATGTGGTGAAAACCAGACATTCCATTTTGAAAGTCTTGGAGAGACCCCTCAAGTTTAAAATCTAGAAGAGACAGAAAGCGAATTACAACAATCATAAAAAATCGAAGTTATTTTTAAGAGTATATAAAATTGGTTTTGTGTTTCTGTTTATGAGCTGAGTGAATTCATATATGAGTCTGTGTATAAATCACTGCCGTCTTCATGCAACTATGCATGATCTTAGTCCGCTCATACGTAAGGTTATGAATAAGCGCACTATTTCTATAAAACTATTCACAAGTATTGGAACCGTTAATTTTTAAAGCATCACGTTGCTATCGATAGCCATAAAAAGTAAGTCGAAAAGTTTCGTTTTGACTGTATTGCAGACATCCTTTTTTCAAAAAACTACAGGAAGCCTGAAGATTTAATGACGAATTTATAATGCATCGCAAAACTAAATGAGGCTAGGATATTTAAACCTAGTTCCTTCGATTTTTTTTTTTTGTGTGAAGATCGACCCGTCCTTATGTCATAGGATGTATGAATTTTGATCTCTAAATGCATAAAGTAATTCATACTTTCTTGTATAAGTACATGAATTTCATGAATTTTGTTACTCTTATCTAATGAAATTGTTGTACTTGTATTTGTACATGAATTTCAATCACAAAAATTATGCCTGATTCATGTGTATGTGTATCCTTGTGTATGTTTTCATGACATTTAGGAATACTTTCTTGATTCATGTATTTTGTGCACACACTTTATGAACTTTAAGCACTACACTTATTTTTCAACTTTACTTTAAAAAAAGAATCCAACGATTTCAGAATAATTTTTCAAACTTTGACGATGAAGACCGTTATGTAATTTTGTATATACATCATTTTAGCCTTAAATTCTGATTACTTCAACTAAAGCACGTAAGGATATAGCCAATATTTTCAACCGTGTAGGTGTGTCAACTATTGAAGTTTCCATATTTTTTGTTCTCTTTCGTATATTTTGTACATTGATATTGTTAATAGATCATGTGCCTCATGTTATTCATATCATGAAAAAATTGATAATTATTGTGTTCTTTGCTAGTTTAGTGTACTGTAATACTCCGTGAAATTAATCTTAGCGATAGTTCCTAAGCATTCCTATACGGAATAGGAAGAAAAGATTAGCAGGTGATCGTAAAAGTCCCTTATTTATAATCACTTATTTCCCCTAACCTTGTGTAACTCCCAGAATCTCTTACCAGACATCCGCTGGTGGCAATAATGATGTTATAACCTCCACTTAGATCATGTACTATACTTTAATATAGTATACTTCATATTTATTTATTTATATATAAGCTTAATACAAGCAGTTTGAATACTTAAGAACTAAATTTTATAATTAACAGGGAGTATCTTAATTTACAATGGTACCATATCTTAATAAGAAGAATACATTAGAGAGGGGGAGGAAGTGTCGTTGGAGTTAAGAAGGATATTTCGGAGTAGTGGTCTGCTCAGGTGAAAATCGAATTCACTGATCAATCTATTGGTTACCCGAAGCATTCTGGTTATAGGTTCACTGCATCCATAGTCGGTGCGGTGAAAGTTAAGGTGGAAGAGAGGTATAGACCTAAGGTTGCGTGGGTTGGTATTAAAGGATATTGATTGGAGTAGTTCTGGGCAGTTAATGGTACCGCATACTAGTTGATGAATGAAGAGAACATCGGCAACTTCCCTTCGCTTTGCAAGTGTTTGCATGTTAATCAACTTCAGACGGTTGGCATAAGGAGGTAAGTTGAAACTGTCAGAGCCGGGAAGACCACGAAGAGCGAAACGAGCGTTGAACGGCTTCGATTCGCATTGAATGGGTGTTGTAGATGGGAGACCAAACCTGGCTGGCATATTCGAGGATGGGTCTTACAAAGGAAAGATAGAGAGATTTAGTGACGTAAGGATTGGAGAACTCTCTGGACCAGTGTTTCACGAAACCAAGTGCAGAGTTGGCTCTATTAATGATATTATCAACATGAGACCGAAAGTTAAGTTCTTTGTCGCAAATAACGCCTAAATCCCGTAAAAAGCATACAGAGGGAACTGGCTTGCCGAGAATGTAATACGTTCTCGGAGGAAGTTGGTGTCGCTTACGAGAATATGTTATAGCTTGACATTTGCTGACGTTGAGTTCCAGAAGATTATTTTGACACCAAATGGAAAAGCTGACCAGATCGTCTTGAAGTTTGCGAGAATCGGCATTAGTTTGTATGCGCCGATAGATTTTCATATCATCAGCATACACAGAAAGATTGGATTCATTGATGATACCATCAACATCAGCAATTGTTAAGACGAATAGCAAAGGACCAAGGTGACTGCCTTGTGGGACACCAGAGGAAGCTGTAAAAGATTTTGAATTGGAAAATCTAAAGATGACATTATAACTGCGATCTTCGAGATAAGATTTAATCCATGACATAAACAGAGATGGAAAACCAAAGGCTTTAAGCTTAAGAAGGATGATAGTGTGTGAGATTTTGTCAAACGCTTTACTAAAGTCGGTGGAAACTGCATCAACTTCGTAACCATTTTCCAACGAGCATAAAGTGTTTGAAACAAATTGTGTGAGGTTGGTGGTAGTCGATCTACCCTTTAGAAAACCATGTTGACTAGGAGGAAAGATAGATTTGCAATGGAAGAAGAGAATATCGTAGATAATACTTTCAAAAATTTTGGGAGTACATGACAGTTTTGCAATAGGTCTGTAATTAGCAATATCATTTTTAGGTCCTTTTTTATGTAAAGGGATTATGTACGAATTCTTCCATAACTTTGGAAAAACTGAGTTAGAAATAGAAAGTTGAAAGAGTGTCAAAAGGGGATGAGCCAAAAAGTTCGCGAATTTTTTGATGACAATAGCAGGCAACCCATCGGGTCCAGGAGAAAAATCATCTTTTAGATTATGTAGCTATACTTCATGTACTATACCCTAAAATTCGTTACATATTTAGGGGAAAGAACCCGCCTAAATTATCTTACCCGCATTACGCACCTTTATAAATTCTCTAAATATTTATAAAGGTACATAATGCGATCTGTTTTAACATACACTGCGGTTTAATATAACTGGTATTGTCAATACGGTACAAAAGATAGATAATGTTGAAAAATTTTTCATATTGTAAGGATTTCTAGGATATTGTAAGGAGAATAGATCGATCTTTTATAAAAGATAAATGGCAAGTGATATTCCTTTTTATATAGCAGCACTGAAAGCAACTTACTGGACATCTAACTAAGAAACAAGCGATATTGAAGGACCGTCGACGATATTAGGAGTACTGATTAACGGTATTTATCACTTTCTTACCATTCCTTCAAATAAAGTGTGTTTTTTTAGAGGCATAGAACTTTGAAATGAAATAAAACAAGGATTGAAGGAGAATTGACATAAAATTGACTTCATGCAAAAGATAATCTCTTGGCATTATAATTTAAATATTATTTATGGCATATGACTGCCACGGTTGGCTTGGACGAATCTAATTAAAATTGGAGGTCCAATTTTAAATCACTTTTTCCATTATTTGTGGCCATATATCGGCAATAACGCGGTGAATGTTTTCCTACAAGTGGTCGATCGTTTCGGGCTGATCAGCGTAGACTAGCGATTTTCATATATCTCCAAAGAAAATAGTCTAATGGCGTTAAATAGCACGATCTTGGAGGTCAATTCACGGTTCCGAAACGTGAAATTATGCGGTTACCAGAGGTTTACTCCAGTAAATCAATTGTTTCAGGAGTTGTGTGACATGTTGCGCCGTCTTGTTGAACTCACAGCTCCTACATATCATAGCTGTTCAATTGAGGAACAAAAAAGTCAGTAATCATGGCTCTATAGCGGTCACCATTGACTGCAACGTTCTGGCCAGCATCGTTTTTAAAGACGTATGGACTCATGATTCCACATGACTATGAAGCACACTAAACAGTCAATTCTTCTGGATATAACGGTGTCTCAACATACAATTGAGGATTATCTTCACTCCAAATATGGCAGTTTTGTATATTGACGTAGCCATTCAACCAAAAGTCAACTCTATAGCTAAACAAAATTCTCTTATGAAAATCGGCATCAACAGCAATCTTGTTTTGGGCCCATTCTCCGAAACTACGCCTTGCTAGGTGATCGTGTGGCTTCCATTCTTGCACGAGTTAGATTTTTTAAGAACAAACAAAACAAAATCTTTTCGCAAAATCCTCCATAAAGTGAATGGACACATATCCAATTCCTGTGCACGATGGCGGATAGACTGATTCGGGTCTTTCTCTACGTTGCGCTCTACAGCAGCAATAGCTTCTTCTGTACGCACTGTACGACGTCTCTGTGAATGCGTACTATCATTTAGAGTAAGCGTGGTGCAAAAAGTTAGTCGAATTCATTGCTCCGATGGACGATTATGTTGACCGTAAAATGGACGTAGTGCGCGATACGTATTTCGAATAGAACCATTATTTTTAAAATAAATTTGCAAAATTCGAAAGCGTTGTTCAGGCGTCAGTCTATTTATAGTGAAATGCCAAACCAAAGTTAATTGACAGCTGACAAAATGGCCGCCAGTTCAAACTGTGTTGCCAATTTAAAGTTCTCTATCTCTAAAAAAAAAACACCTTTTATATATTTTACCGTTCTGGCCAGCATCCCAAATGTCACACAAAAAATATGCGCAAACATAGTATAAGAAATAAGGTACCTTCAGGGCTGAGAGCCGAAAGTCAGAACTGTCAAAAAAATACTGAACGGAATAGAGCGAAAAAAAGGAGCCATTAAAAAATTTATATTGATTTTGACAATTCTGACTCTGAGAGAGAGAGAGAGGATTGATAGACCTGCAGCTACCTTGATTATTGTACGGTGGCTGCAAGGGCAGAGAGCCAAAAGCCAGAATTGTCAAGAACGAAATTGAGCGAAAGAACTGAACGAAATAGAGCGAAAAAACAAGACGTCAAATAATTTCTATTGATTTTGACAATTCTGGCTTTGAAAGAAAGAGGATTGCTAGCCCTGCAGCTACCCGTTCCGATTGTTCAAATTTTGAGATGTAAAATTTTTGTCAAAATTTTTAATATTGAAAATTTTGAATGAAAATCTGTAAACTTTCAGTTGTGCAGTCATTATAAGTCTAGCTCTGTGTGATATCTGCAGTTGGTCAACAATTTTTTACTCACTTTATCGACTGTATCCAATTTCACAACCATTACAAAATGCCTTCTTGTTCATAATAAAATGTTAAGAATTTTCCCACGGTTGCAACAACAGTTTAACTTTACAAAAAACCTAAATACCACATAGAGTGCAATAAATCTTCATGCTTTCAAACATAACGGATTGGAGTGACCAAAAGTAGTCACATCATATTCAAAAACTAATAAATTTGGTGTCAAATATCAGAGAGAAAAGATATTTAACTGCATGTGTAGTACTAAAATTTTTACGAACTGATTTATGATATTTTGTGAAAATTTTATATGATTTTAATGATATATTTTAACAGCATCTGTTTCTGCTTCATTTTCTCTTAACCACTAAAGTTTATTAATAGCTTAAATATTTAATTTTTTTTTCTTCTCTTTTGCATTTTATAGTCTGCAACTGTAATGGACACGCTCGTCAGTGCCGCTTTAACATGGAACTCTTTAAACTATCCGGTCGTGTATCCGGTGGCGTCTGTCAAAATTGTCGTCACTCTACAACCGGTCGACACTGTCACTATTGCAAAGAGGGTTTCTATCGTGATCCAACAAAGCCATTAAATAATCGACGTGTCTGCAAACGTGAGTAGAAATCAGGTTTTCTTTACTTATTAGCTGATAGCCATAACCTTAGCTTAAGTTAAGCTAAGCAGTTAACTCTGCGACAGCGACAGTTGTTAGTGGCTTGGCTGGCCACTTAATTTGAACGGCGTGATTTGCATCGCCGCTTAATTAAGTTGACATTTTAATGGCGCCTCTTAATATTAAACATAATATATTTAATGTTTTAATTCAAATAAGCCGAACGAAGTTCGTGAGTCGCGCTAAAAGTCGACGGACGACACTATGTCAAAGTGTTGGCATGCGACAATGTGCGACACTTGTTTGATGGCCCATTCAATTAATGTTGCCACTTAATTAAAATTGTATGAATATTTATGCTGAATGATTGAGAAAATTTGTAGCTAGTTAATAAATAGAAGATTTGTAACAAAAGTTATGCAACTTTTGCTCATAAGATGGATGAGTTTGGTTAACATTCCGCGCGTTAAAGTTGTTTAATTTATGCAGATTTATGCAAGAGTCTCACATGCAAAGCACCCACAAATAAACTAGAAAAAATTGAAAGCGTATTTCACACGACCAACACTTTAAGAGACAATTTTATGAGCTACAGTGGGCAAAAGAGTTGAAATTGAAAATCAAATTAACTCTGACGCCTGGACAACTCCATTTTCTGTGCCAGACAATGTTGAAAAAAATCATTGAAACTGAATTCACAGTTGCAACATTTCAAACATTGTGTTCTATTAAACACAAGAAAAAGCTTGGGTCAGCAACATGCCAGATGACGAAAATTGTACACTAACAATTGTTTAGTGTTTGCATTCGACACCCCCAACCAGTTCACACCAAAAGCCAACAACAATGAATGAAAAAAAAGCTTAACTAATAATTCAAAATTAACAAGTACAACTTTAAGCATGTCGGCTGTGTGTTTTTTTTTTTTTTCTATGCTACAGTTTATTTTGACCACACTTCAAACTGTTAAATGCGAAGCGAACTTAATGCCACTTCAGTGGTCGGGTCGCCACATACTCTGGCCCCAACTAAAAATACAGTCACCACCACATGATGTGGCACGCTTTGTTTATAACATATTAACAAAATATTGTTGCTCAAAGTGAAGCGTGTTGCCGGCAAGTGGCAACACTTTGGCTGCTGTTTTGTTTTATTCTCATGTTTTGTTATTGTTACAGTTGTAGTTGTTGTCACAACAACAGTTGGTTTTATTTTTGTAGTTTCAATTTTGGCACAAGTACTTTCGTGACAAATGTTTGCATTTTGACTTAACAACACAAATAAATAGTTCTTTTTTTGGAGGGGGTGTCTCGTTATATTGTTCGTTCAAGTTTTAAGTATCAAACATTGTGAAGTGTGGCCACTTGTTATTAGTTTTTGTGGCGTGTGGCGTTAACTTTTGTTTGTTATGAATTAGTTGTTGGAATTCTTATGCTGCTTACAAAGTAAAATAAGCGCATTACATGTCATTTCAAATATTTATTACAGCATCGTTAATAATATTCAATGTTAAGAGCACATTTGATGGTTTCATGATAAGCGACTATTTTTAAAAATAATCTTTATGAGAACGAATTGTTTGATTGTCGTCCATAAAACAAAAAACCTTGAAGTGGGTTAAAGCAAGATTTTTCATGTGAAATTTGTTCAGGTGACTTAAATATATATAAAAAAGCTTAAGTGACCCAATAAGAACTGTGTCATGTAATACTGGGAACCAATTGAATTGTTTCTTATAAAGACTTTAGGCATTATGTGCACTTGTAAACTTTTAAAAAAATTCTTTTTCTTAAATTTATATAAAATAGTTTTATTTTGAAAATAAGATTCGGATAAGATTCGGATTTTAATAGAAACCATTCAAATTACCAAAACTACTTGCTTTTTAAAGAGGCTTTTAACACTAATCGATCCTGAGGAATCAAACTTTAACCAAAAACTTAAAAAAAAAGATTAAAAAATAAATTTTCTTTCAATTTGAAAAGGGATCAAAAATAAATATTAATACCACCGCGGACCCTAATAACACCTTTGCAACGGTTTTTGATTGAATGAATCAATTTCCTTAAAGTTTCTTGTGAAGAAAAGCTGATTTGAAGTTATACTCGCTCGATTGTAAGCTTCATGATACTTTATTGCGAACTCTTTAGACAGCTCTTCGTACCTTTCCTTTATTTCGTCACTTAAATTGATGGCGTTTTTAATGAATTTGTAGAGACTATTTATTTGATTTCGGATTTTTTAATTTTTTTTTTTATTGAAAAATTAAATATGTGTAAAAAACAAGCCAAAACTTCTGATTTGTGTACATTAAACGCTTTGGGTATTTTTTTACTTTTTTGACATTATTTAAGCATTACTCAGGGACTTACACCTGATCAAATTAATAGATACACCTTGAAAATTTCACGTTTATTCACCATAAATTCACATTTAAGTAAGTTTTTGTATACAGCGGTTATTTTAATTTAAAAAATGCAAACTGGTAACGCCTTTGATCGAAGAATTTAGAGTGTGCATCCCTGTTTTTTTTTATCTTCCTAAGCTTTTGTGTAAAGTGCAAAAATTTGCTTGATCAAAATAATAGATACAACAAAAGTTAAATTGGTATTTTGAGCTGGTATTACAAATTTTGTTTAACTTTTTTAAGGAAACGGTAAGTGTTCTCAATAAAGAATTTTAATTTTATAAAATATCGAAAAACATTTAATGTAGATGGGTCGAAGTAAGCATTGCACCGCTGAAGAGAAGATCTTGGCATCGAATCTTAGAAAAGATGGAAAATCTCTGCGAGACATTGGCAGATTATTAAATCGATCATTGCATTTCGTACAAAACATTTTTAAAAACAAGCCATCCAAAGAAACGCGTGGTAGACCGTTAAAAACAAGCCTGGCAGATGATCGCCACATAGTAATGCTCTCAAAAAAGGACCCATTCAGGTCTTCAAAAAATATTGCATTTGAAATGGGCAACATAATAAGCGCTCCAACGGTTAGGCGTCGTCTACAACAAGCAAAACTGCCAGGACGAATTGCTAGAAAAGTACCTTTGCTGCGAAAGAAAAATGTGGGCATGAGGTTAAATTTTGCAAAAGATCACGCCAGCTGGGTCCTACCCAGCTGGCGTGATCTATACTATCAGAATATACTATGGAGTAATGAAACCAAAATTAATTTGTTTGGAAATGATGCACAACGGAATGTAAGACGACCTAAAGGCAAGCAATTTCACGTCCGTTTTACTAAGAAAACTGTTAAACATGGTGGCGGAAATATTATGGTGTGGGGATGCTTTTCCTGGCATGGTGTAGGTCCGATTTACCAAACGTCGCATAAAATTACAGCAGCAGAATATAAGAGCATCTTGGAAGACGTTATGCTTCCATATGCCGAGGAGAACATGCCTCTTCGTTGGGTCTTCCAGGATAATAATGACCCAAAGCACACCTCAAAGCTGGTAAAAAAGTTCATTGCGGATAGTAAAATAAATGTGCTCACCTGGCCAAGTCAGTCCCCGGATCTAAATCCGATTGAAAACTTATGGAGTGACTTCAAGAAAAAATTGGCAGCAAAAACTTTCGCTAATAAGAAGCAACTGTGGGAATTTGTCCAAAAAACTTGGTACGAAACTCCAATAAAGACCTGTCAGGACCTTATTAACAGCATGCCCAATCGAATGGCAAAAACAATTAAAAACAGAGGTGGATACACAGGATATTAATTAAATAATGAAATTATTATAAAAAAAGTATAACTTCTTTAAGTTTTTTTTTAAGTTTTATACAGCGTCGTAAAGTGTATCTATTATTTTGAGCAGTAAAAATTTGAGCAAAAGTTTTGTAATTGTTCTTATATATGTATACTCATTTAAGCATTATCATTGAAATTCTTTGTTTTTTTAATTACCTTCTATAATAGAATAAATGTGTTTGTAAGTTTTTTTAATTACTTCAATAAAAACGTATTTCTGTTTTGTTTCAAAAAAACTCTTAAGTGTAACTATCTATTAATTTGATCAGGTGTATATAATGTCTGTAATTGACCACCTTATGCTTGAAATTCGAAAAACTTTAAAAACTAGATTTTTTGTGAAAATCCGATTAGTGCGACGTCTAAACCTTTTACAAAAAAATTAAAAAAAAAATCACAAAAAAGCTTTCAAAATAGCTTTCAAAAAAATTTGAGCTAAAACATTTTTTGAACTCACTAAAGTTTATTACAAGGGAAACGTGAACTACCTTATGAGTATAGTGACCAAAAATTCATATAGTCCATGTACAAATACAAGGGCAGCAAGAATAGTTCATAAGACAAGAGTAAAAATGCATGAAACTCATGTGCTTGTACAATAGAAGCGTTAACTAGTGACTAGCGTTAGAGACGAAAATTCATACATCCTACACGGCTAAAAATCTTGGGCTGAATTTTAATCTTTTTTGGATTACATATAGGACACGACCAAAAAAGATTACTTTTTAATCCAATGAAAAGTTTTAAATTTTCCAATCCAAAAAGGACTTATTTTTAATCCGCAAAAAGTTTAAAATTTTTTAATCCAAAAAGGAATAATTTTTAATCCGCAGAAAGTATAAAATATTATAATCCAAAAAGGATTAGATTTTAGTCCAAAAAAGTTAAAAAAAATATAAAAGATTACTTTTTAATCCACAAAGGTGAGAACTCGTGAGAAAAAAAGGTAAGAGATAATTCTCATATTTCATAAGTCTACGAAGAAAAGTTATCCTTTGACCTCCATAAGCATGTATATATATATTAAAAAAGTTCTTAAACTTAATTTATGCTAAATTTTGCATATTTCTATACGAGCTAAAAAAAACTTTTTTTTTTTTTTGTCGCGTACTTTAAACAAATTTGTACTAAATCTTGCCAATATTTTTATAAAATGTAGCACTCTTTCATCGCGTTAGAACACTTAAAATACATATCGGTTCTTTTTGTTTCTTTCTTGTTTTTCGAGTAATTAAAACCGTGCGAATGTCGCGTCCGTGCCAATGGCTTTTCAGCTGGAAAGCTACATAATATTCAGCTTTTCGCCATAGAAGAACTGTCAAATAAAGAGCTGCTTTTCGTTGGCTTTTCAGCCAAAAGGCCTTCGTTTGAACATATTATTATATTGCCATAAACTTCACTATACATACATTAAGGGTATTCATGCAAATGGGCAATGCCCTTATAAATGATATAAACCGTATAAGTTTATCAGCCTTATAAATGAAATGTATGGAGAACCGTTTACACAAACCAGATATATCAAAAACCAGCAATCAGCTGTTTATATGTATGCTGAAAGTTGACTGTTAACAGCTGACATATCTCTCCAAATACACAATCGACTGATAAAAATAACTAATTGCCCAAAATACAAGCTTGCCGCTTTGCATGAATACCCTTATTATGTATTATGGAACACTGCTCCATGCAATAATGAATATAATAATATTTTGGTTCAGATTTTAAGAAACAATTTGTTTCATTTATTTCAAAAATAAACTTCGGATGCTTTAACAACATTAACTATTATATTGAGCGTAAATTTCGTAGCAGTAGTAGTTTTCAATTTTAGGTAATATAAATAATTTTTCCTGAAAATACTACCTTAATGTAAATTTGTAGTCCAAAAATAGTCTTAAACTTAAACTTTTTTGGATTAAAAACAAATTAAACTTAAGTATGGAATAAAAAATAGTACTTTTTGGATTAAAAATTCCTTTAAACCAAAGTTTGGATTAATAACTAGTCCAAAATTTTTAACCGTGTAGAGAAAGCGAGTTAAAGGTGTTCGCAAAACCGTTATATCAATGCAAATAAGATCATCTTGAAATATGCAATAGAGCTCTTTAGTGTTTTTTCTGTATATTTTCATTAAAAATGATAAATTTGAGTTTTGGATTGTTTTTTACGAAATGAGCGCGATATGTTAAAATTCGCCACTATTTTTTTCTAAAAATCACTATTTTCTCTCCGATTTGGCATAATCAAAAAAATGTCCAATTCCATTCCTGGTCATAATATTGCATAAATAGAATATTGCCTGTTTCACAGCCGAATTTTTCAAGTATGCATACCCCAAAATATGTTTGCAAGATAATGACCCTAAAAAAAAAGGTAAAAATGAAGGCACAAAATAAATTTAGGAAGAGTAATTAATTATTTGGATTAGGTACCACAGTCGTACGACTTATGTCCGATCGAGAGCTTGTAGAACATATTGAAGAAAAAATGTGTATAGAGCAATCCATCGTCGAATGATGCATTGATAAGTTCTGGATGGTTGGTACTAGGGAAAGGACAAAAGCTAAGTATTTCATTTTTGAAAAACTTAAAGGATCAATTATTTTTATAATTGTTAATCTTGAAGGTGTGCTTGTATTTGTATCTGAACTAAACACTATGTGTTTGCAGCTATTTGGCTTCATTGATGCTTGATAAGATAAACAAAACTGAAATAAGCTCCATCTTCAGTTTCTTTAATGAATATTTTTGTTATAAATTTGATGTTTAATTTTATTTTTTAATTTCATGAAATTTGTCTGAATAACAAACAAATTAAGAACTTAGCATATTGTTAAAATTTAAATGAACTAAATATAAACAAGTCAAAGAATGTGTCTTCATTTTGCCCCATACTGTACATGTAGATTTAATGAATATTGAAAATTTATTTACTTGCTTCCAAAATTTTGAGAAATACATATAAAATTAAAGTTAACTTAATAGAATGAAATTCTCAAATAAACAAACATGTCGACGGAATGAGCGCACCGGAAGCTGCATTTGGTAAAAAATTTAATTAAGTTCCTAAAGAAAACAACTTACTTCGGCAGTTTAAAGTAACCACAAATATTAATTATATTTTTGCGTCTTTAATAAAATCAATGCAAATCAAATATTATGCTATTGGATATATTTATATAAAATTGCTTGCATAGCAAAGAGAATTCAAGCAGAAAGCAAATTCAAAACTTAGTACAAGACAAAAATATACATACTCGTATTGTAAGTACTCATTATAATGATGAATGACGCCAGCAGCTCTGCGGAAAACTGCGTAGTAAAATTTTAAAATCGTAAAAACTTGGAAGAAGTCAAGCTGTTATTTATTTGTTTTTCTTGAAATTTATTTGTTTGTTTGAAAATTTATGAAATTTTCAGAATTCTCTGTGTTGTGAAATTTTTAGAAATGTAATTTTCAATTTGCCATAATACGAGTTTTTTTTTTTTTGTTTTTGGTTATTTTTTGAGTGATTCTTGTTAAACTGTTGATATTGTTTATAATTTAGAGTTTCTATGATTTTTTTCTCTAAGTTTTTTCTTTGAAATTACTTTAGTTTTAATTGCATTGTTAGCAATGCTTATGTTTTTTTTTTTTACTGTTTCAGGTGAAAATTTTATTTGACTAAATATTTTGAAAATTGTTTGCTTTTTTGTTTGGCTTTTCAGAAACTCATTTGCTGGCAAGTGTCTGCCTTGAAGTTGGCTCTACATGTGCAATAAATAGCTTTATATTTATTCTAATTTTGAAATTGTTGTTATTTCTAGATTTTAGAGAACATTTATTTTAGCCTTAATTGTTTTAAACATCTAAACAAATCATAAATATTGCAAGAAGCAGCATCAATGCCAAATTCATAGATGGACAGAGAAGTGCCACAGCAAGGCAGGCAGGCAGAGTTCAATAATGGCTTAGTTGAAGAGGTGGTGAGAGACGACTTTTGAGTCAACTACCATATAATTGAGCGGAAATTAGAAGCAAAACGTATGGTTTGTATGAGTTGGCTGTTTAAGTTAGTGGGTTTCTTAAGGGGGTACACGACATTGACCGTTTTTTTTTAAATCACTTTTTTATAATTTTGTATTTTAGGAAATATTCTTAAAATTCTAAGAAAAAAAATTGCATGGAAAAATTCTAGTGGGTTCAATAGTTACAGCCAGATTAGTGAGAGCGCATTTTTATTTTTCTTTGTTCACAAACTTTCAACGCGTTTATCTCGAAACCTTGTTTTTGCGGGTTCATTTTTTGACAAAATTTCTTTTTTTAACTTGATTCGCTATTGTATGACACGAGCTTTTTTTAATTTTTTTCGATTTTTTATGAATTTTAAAAGTCAATATTTTTTTCTATAAAACACACTTTCAAATTTGGAACATCACCAAAAATTGAAAAAAAAAAATTGATAAAAAAGCTCTTTTCATACGATAATCAATTTTGTTAAGATTTAAATAAGTCATTTTTTTCCAGATCGGACAATTTTTGCGACTCCCAGCGCTGCAACCACGAGGTCCCGTTTTTTTTCTCTGCCGCCAGTTTGGAGTTCTATAAAACCATGTTGGAGTGAAAAATATATTTGTTGGAATTTTTTCGGAAAAATGTTTGTTTTTGACTGAGTTATGAATTTTTAAAAAAAGGTTTGTTTTCTCTGCCGCGAATGTTATGTCCCTCCAAAAGTTTGATTATTAAATGTGCTTGAAAGTCAACTTCATTGTGAACCAATACGTTATGTGAATTGTTATTATCATGTTTTTGTGTGTTCAAAATATGAAGATGATATTTTTTATGAATTTTCTATGAAAAATTCATACATAAAGCAATTGCTTGTTTTCTATTCATATTTCTTGAAAAGCAATTTCTTGAAAAATGCAAGCAAAAGCCATTGCTTATATTTATTTTCATTCAAGCTTTTCATTCAATCTGCCTTATATTGTATTAAACTGACAAGTTTTTAATTTTACAAATTATTAAAAAAAATGTAAATAAATATTCCGAGGCGTTGCCATCATTTTCGCTGACGTTTCCTTCCCAAACTCACAAACTTCGACCGTTATTTATTGCTGTTTTAATCAACACAATTGTTCACTTCAAAGTATGACTGTTTCTTTGAAATATCTGTTCACATTTAATCGATGACTTGTGCCTTAAATATTTTGCCCTTCATCTCGCACAGTCATTTTTTTTATAACTGTATATTTTGATTCGAATGTATTTAAAAAAGGTCTTGTTCCACTTTAGTCGCTGTCATGATTCACGCTGTTAATTAAAATCAATAAATTTTACAATCATTTGCAAAAATGCATCAAAACTTAAGTTAAGTCTAAAATATCGCATCTCTTTTGGGACTTTTAATTTAAATGCAAATTTTATGGCACGATTATCCATAGTTTTCTGCGAATTGACGTAAGGATTGAGCTACAGAAAGTTCCGTTTTGATTTAAAAAATTATATTCAATAAAATCAAAAAAAAAAAATTCACTCGATTTATTTAAAGCAATTAAAACAAGCTCTTTATTAATGTCATTCCGTTAATCGTTTCTGGTTGTAACTTGTAACTTGCTTCTGTAACTTTTAAACAGTTTTCTACATAAAGCTACAAAAATAGCGCAATTAAGGTACAACAAATTGGATTTGTTTTTAAATTTTATTTTAAAATCATAACATTTTTATGCAAAGTGTTGTCATAAAATTTCCATAACTATTGAGACCCTACCATAAAGAAGCTATTAAAACATTTTAATTAAAGCTTATTTTGACTTTTATAGTCATTGATCGCTTTAAACCTGTTAATCTTTAAGCCAAACTTAATTAAAGTTGGCTGTAAGACGTTGCCACTTAATTGTAAATTATATTGACATCTGTTGTGAGAGAAAAACTTGTCGACATAAGAGAATGTCTTCATGAAGAATATTTTATTCAACCACATTCAAGGCTATCTGTGGCTTTTAAATAAAATCCTGTACCATCCATTAATGGACAACAATAATACATATGTATGGCATGCATTAAATTTATGTTAAGAGTTAAGGACATTAAATCACGTAACCATGATACATATAATTCGCCGATAAACCCGGTGATAGCAGGGATTTTTAATAACCGTTTCATCATGTTAATGCAATCTTCTGCCTTGTATCAATGTTTAACCCGTACAAAAACCAAACGAATAACAATTTATTATTTAGTTTACATCCACAATAAATAATGTACAGTAATTTTTAAAAAAAAATATTTTGTGGAAATTAACGGGAAATTGGAAAAATTCAAATAATCATAGTTTTCACGCCATATCAGCTCAGTTTTGACAGAAGAATATCGCAGTAAAGTCCACCTTGCTGTTTGTGAAATTTTTTAACAAATTCAAATCGTTTTTTTTTTATTTTATTAGCTTCAAAATGCACACACGATCTCACAATATTAAACATCACTCGTCCCAGCCAGCATTATATAAAATTATTGAACATAAAGAGTCGTTTTCGATTTTTCTCCATTGTGCTATAAAACAAGTAAAAAAAGTCTAAAGTCGGTCTAGGCCGACTATGAAATACCCTAAACCTACTTTTAAGAAAAAAATAATATTATTGAAAATAGGCATGGGCGTGGTCGGATGAAGCCTATATTTTATATGTATGGGAGGTAGGCGCCCATACTTCAAAAACCATCTTTATTTTGTCACATAAAACATACGTGCAAAATTGTATCTCTGTTGGTTAAACATAGGCTTATATATTGCGTTTTCAATTTTTGGATTGTATGGCAGGTGGGCGTGTCCGTGATCGGATGACATCCATTTTTCGAAGACATTTTTGTGTCTATGTCCTTGGGTCTATGTGACCATGTGTACCAAGTTTCTTCTAATTATCTCAACTCCTTCTTATCCTGTGTATACGGACAACACACAGACGGACAGACGGACGGACGGACAGACGGACGGACGGACGGATGGACATAGATAGCTCGACTCACGTGGTGACGCTGATCAAGAATATATATACTTTTCTATACCGGACTCGCTTCGTTCTATGCGTTACAAACGTTTGCACAAAGTTAATATACCCTCACCTTTCAGGTTTAGGGTATAAAAAGACTCTTTGTTCGGAATAAATTGGCACCCTACACGCGACTCTTCTTGAAGAGTCATTTTCGAGTCGTTTTTTAGTCTTTTTTTTTTGGCTCTTCTTCAAGAAGAGTAGTTTGTAGGGTACCACTCAGGGTTCGGACCCCGCTCCAATTGGAGTAAATTTACTTCGTTTTAAAAAAAAAAATTAAATATGCTCCGACACTCCGTTGCCATAGCAATCTACTCCGATTTACTAATCGCACCACTTCGAAACCCTTTTTTGTCGTTTTCTGTTACAAGTATGCGTTTTTAAATGCATTGCTGTCGTTATTGTGTTCAAGGCATTACTTGCCAATTTTTTTTTTGTGTGGGCAATACTACTTATCATATAATAGAAACGACCAGCTGATTCCGAAAAGTAACAAGTTAAGTAATTAAGGTAAACGTCGTGAGTGCTTAGGGTAATAGACTTCTTTAAAATGGACAAATTTGTAATAAGGTGAGACTATATATTATTTATACGACGATAATACTATTTATCGACTAAATATATTGCGGACGATGTTGTTGAATTTTGGTTGAAAATTAAGAACGAAAAAACTTTATTGGAAAATTTGATGTTTGAGAACCTATCTCGCTATATGTTAAACTTAGCCATTTTGCCACACAATAGTGCATCTGCGGAAAGGAAATTCTCAGAAATGAATTTAATAAAGACAAATTTCCGCAATAAACTCAAAGTTTCAACAGTCAGCAACATAATGTTTGCTAGAAATTTAATTGACACTTCGAATATATTCAGTCCGTCAACTGAATTACTAAAACATATTAAAAAGTACAAATTCCTTCATGGAAAGTACATATTAGCTTAAGTACATAATAGGCGTGTTTTTGTTAACACTTAAGCAAGTTGCTAAACACTTAATCTTATGGAAAGCTAAGCGACGAAATTTACAATCGCTTAATTGTTCAAATTTGTGCTCAAGCAACTTGCTCAAGTGTTAACAAAAACACGCCTAATATTATTAATTATCTTAAGATAAGCTTAAGGTCCTGAAGACTTCTACTTTTTTTGTATTAAAAATACATTTTTTGTTTTGTTATATTACTTTTAAGCGACAATATAAAGGAAATTGAATTGGAAATGGTATTTTTATAAAAAAAAAATGTTTGCTCCGAAAAATTTCTTTCTGCTCCACTTTTTTATTGCTTTTGCTCCGCTTTTCTCTCCGCGGGGTCCGAACCCTGGTACCACTTGCTCCCGAACAAAGAGTCTTTTTTATCAGAAAATGAGCGCTTATTCGACTGTCACCATTGCGAAGAAGAGTCGAAAACGACTCTTATATGTTCAAAAATTTGATAAAATACTAACTGTGAAACTTAAACAAGAGCGGCGGCGTTGATTATCTGTCAAAAAATCTTCATGCTAGTAATAATTGTATGAAACAAATCATAATAGCTCTCCGGCACCGCTGAGCGGTTGGAAAATCCAAGATTGACAGAGCGTTGGGAAGTGAAGTTGGCTGCAAGAGACGAATAACTTGTAATTTCTGTGAAGAATTTGTGAAGGTGACAACACTTTTGACAACATCTGACATAAAGCCGCCGCTCTTCTTAAGGGACGACAGGTCAGCGATAACGCAAAGCGGCCAACACCGTGCCGCTCAACGCTCTTATTTAGGTTTCACAGTAACTGGTCGAATTCAAATTGTTAAACACATAAACACACAAGCATAACAGCAACAAAAAACACAAACATGTAACATGTAGCATGTAACTGCAAATATAATTCGTCGAATTGCAACAATCATTAATAATCAAAGTTGATGTAAAGAGTGTTTATAAATGGTTTTGTGTTTCTGTCCATGAGCTGAGTGTACTAATATATGAATCCGAGTATAAAACACAACCGTCTTCATACAACTGAACATGTTCTCAGTCCGCTCTAATGTAAGGTTATGAATGCGAACACTAGTTATGTGTAACTATTCACAAATAATGAAATAGTTACCTTTAAAAGCATTTCGTTGCTAGCGGCAGCAATAAAAACTTAATTTTCGCGTTGAGTCTAGTGCGAACATGCAGCTGAAAGTAAAAAATTTATAAGGCACTTTTTTCAAAAACTTCAGGAAGCCTAAGAAGTTAATGGCTTAGTTATAATGTATCGCGAAATTGATTTTTGGAGGTTATTAAAATGAGCCAAGCAATATTTTAAGACAGTTAGTTTATTTGTTATTTTTTATGTGAAAACTGGCCCGTCCTAATAAACGCAGGATGTATGAATTTCGGTCACTAAATGCATAAGTGGTATGTCACGCTTACCTTGTAGAAGAACATGGGCTTCATACATTTTTGGAGCGAGCTTCTTAATTGATCATAAGAAGCTCGGTCAAAGTCCTTTCAAGGGCTGAAATGGCCATTTTTTTTTTTTTTTTTGATCGAAGCTCCTATGGAACAAGTTGTTTGAAGATGTTTAGAGACAAAAAACTCTCGAATGGATTGACCAATTTTAAAATTTATTTTTCTGAACTTTTCTACGCTTCCTTACTAAGGTTATTTATCTTTAGAAAGATTTTTCAAATTCCATTTAGATCAAAAGTTAATTGAAAATAATATTTCCGTGAGTTTTTTTGTTGTTATTCGCTGAAATAGTTTTCTTCTAACATGCTTGTGTATGTATCAGTCAATGAAAAAACCGAACGTCATGAAACGACAGCAAAAATCTTGCGGCGAATCTTTTTCGCTCAACAGCTATTTATTAAAAAATAATAAAATAGTAAAAACAAGAGTATAGCCTGTTTTAAAAGAGAAGAACATTTTTAAGTTTCATTTTTCGATGCGCAGTGAGAAATTATTTCTAAGGCTAGAAAATTGTTTGTACTGTTCGCTGAACTTTATGCTTTTCTTGGGTGTTTTTTACTGTTTTTCTTTTATCTTATATATTAATACGTGAACATTAAAGTTTGTCGTACGCTTTTTTGGTATTAATTAAAACTCAAAATAATTGAAACTTATATCATTTGAAAGGTTTTGTTGTCCAGATGTGCAGAATGTATATATAAATGATATATCTGATAGAGGGGGTTCCCAACCTTCTAAGAGATAAATTAAATTTTTGAAAAAAAATCTGCTCTTTGATTGATATGAAATTTGGTTATAGGAGAGTTCTTAAGTCGCTCAAATTTGAATTTTTTTTAAAAGTGACAATTTCTTAAAAAATTGTAGTTTTATGCATTCATCAATTGTTAAATTTGTAAAAAAATGTTTTTTGAACTCAAAAATTTGACTTTCCATGTGAATATCTTGGTCGGATTTTAACGGTTTTTAAATTTTTTTCATTTTTTCTAAAAGTTTGATAAATTTTCTTTTAAATGTACTAAAAATTACATTTGGTTAATTTAATTAATTTAATTTTTGGTTAAATAAAATTGTAACCAAAAGTATTTTTAATGAATTTTCTTAATATTGTCGTTAGTTATTTAGCGTGTGTTTCAACCAAATGCCAAAGAGAGAAAAAAACTGTCTCAAATTGAATGTTCTAAATTGGGAAGCCAATATCTCCGCCATCTGTGAATAGATTTTATTTATTTCTTTTTTGTATTTAAGTCTTATCAGTTAACTTAAAAAAACTTTTGAAAATAATACCGTTTTTTGTTTGTTTATATTTAAATTATTCATTTTAAAAAAAGACCATAAAATTTGATTTATTCTAAAAATATGGGGTAAAAATGATTTTTGTTGTAAAAAAAACCAAAAACTCAAAATTGCATTTTTGATTTTCTTTCAAAGTCTATACCGAATTGACGGTGAATTTATTTTGTCTTGACACTAAATTAATAAACTGTCCGTGCCATCAAAAAATGATTTTCCCCCTATGATTTTCTTTAAAAAATTAAATTTTTTTAAAATGTTGTTTTTCTGTTTTTGAAAGAAATAATTAAATAAATAAATAATTTTTCTGAAGAAAATAGCTTAATATCTCCAATCAATGAAAAGTTATAGCCCCGAACTTATTTTGATCATCTCGCATATATTTATAAATAGGCAATCAATAAATTGGTCGAATTTCGACCCCAGGCGATACTAGTATATATTAATACGCAAACATTCAGAACAAATGATCGCACAAGTACGGTGTTGCACCATTATTCTGCAGCAACCTGCATCTTGATACAGAAATCAAAAACAAATTACATAATAAATAAATTATTTTCTCAAGAAAAATTTGTGAAGTGAGATTCCGGCTGAAAAATTATTTTCTGACACATATTTTTTTCAATTTTGATTGGTTGATTTTGAAAAATAAAATTCAGTACTTCCGCAGTTGCGATGAACAACAAAATTCAGGAATATACATTAATTTTTCTTCATTTATTTTTCTGCTCAGAGAATATTCAATTTTATTTTTAATGTCGACCAATCAGAACCCTACAGAAAAATGGACCAGATTTAGAATAGTTCTAAAAAAGGGCCAGTACTGGTCCCACTACAATACTCTTTTACATTGAACGAACTGACGCTTTTTACGGCTTAAGACAATTGTCCCCATAAAAATTCCTTTTTCCCTATATTTGTACTAGTTCCAAAGTGAATAGTTCTAAACTAGCCTCTTTTACTACAGATTAAATATAGTTTGTTTTGAACTTAAATTTTATCCCATTTTAATCAATAAAAATTAAGCAACTTGAAAATTCAAAACTTCTGAATAGAATTCCAAGATTCTAATAAGTATTCAGTCTTACGTTGTATGACAACTAAGGTCAAAACTAGTCAGTCTGCCTTATTTTTTTCTGACCTTCCAGAGTTAAAAAACCCTGCCCACGACACTAGAGATCTTCATTGTACAGATGAGAGAAACATGAACAACTTAATAATTCCATAATAATGTGTTGAATTTGGAACTTTTTCCTGAGCACGTTCACGAAATCTCAATTAAATTAAATTAGTACCAAAATGAATGTGTGACAAATTAAGAAATTACTTAATACGAAGTTTATTGAGTTCACATAATTGCATGTATCCGAATGTCAGTTGGACACAAGCACTAAATCACCTGACCACACTGACATTTGTAATGAAGTATTCACAACCTCCCTGCACCCCCCTCCGCCCACGCTACATACACTGCCACAAACACTCACTAATACTGACAGACAGAAACTATTAATGTATGCGTAACTAAGTAGAAAATTAAAAGCCATAAAATCACAAAGTCACGTGCAAAATACAAGACAACCAAGTGCAGAGAGACAAATAAATATTTAGACACACGAACATATACTAGAAGAAACTAGCTAGAGTGACACACATTATGTCAAGCTGACAGCGCGTGTAGCGAACGTGTCGAGCAGCACCTTAAGATGTCAGCCAAAGACCATTAAAATTCATACAACCAACCAAGGTGGTGAAACGCAACACTAGTTAAGAAAACAGTTAGGAAGCAGCTGCAATAAAAGTACTTTGCCATGGTGGGGGTGATGGAATAGCAATGAGGGGGATGGTTGATGTTACCAAAACGTATATTAAATTAAATTAAGTAAAACTGCATTCATCAATCTAGCGCCAGCAACAAGCGAGAAAAAAAAGAAACATAAAAAAATAAATCAATTCCAAGCAAGGGTTTTGCCAAAGCTAGCGCGAAATCGCTTTCATAAGCAATAGGGTAAAGGGGGACGAAAAGCTAAGCCAACTAAGGGTAACCCTAGTGCAACATGAACTTCAAGTCAAAGACAGTTAAAGTAAGATTAATTGAAAACGTGGTTGGTAGTGTTGTTGTTGTTGCAGCATATAGCTTGGAGACGACGGGCAAGCCATTTGGCTGTCGTTGGCAATATTTTGACTCATTAGTTTTGCATGCACCGCTGCTTTAGCTCAAACAGGGAGGGGGGGCATAGGTTTGGGTTGATGTGTGTCGGATTGCAAGGATTTTGTTAAGAGTTGACAAATTTATGCAAAAGTAAACCAAAATAGCGTCCAAAACAAATCCCTTTCAAATCCAGCAAAAATACATTAAATGCTACTTAATGCTAGATAAGCAACACTGCGTTGCAGAACTAATTTTTAAGTCGCAGCCCATCAATATATATTTTTTTGGGGACTAGCTTTTTTCAAATTTACATCGTAAAAGTTATTTTATAGCACTTTTTTATAAACTTAACCCCCAACCGCCCCATTATGTCTGCTTGTCATCTTTCTTAAGACCATGACTGGCTGCTTTAGTTCATGTTTTGACTTATGACTTGTCATGTTCTCCCTGTTTATGTTCTCCCCGTCATGCCGTTGCTAAATCAGTCAAACGTAAAATTACTTATTTTACCGTTTATTTTGCCCACAGCTGAAGCTAACTTTGTGCTGTCTTAACTTTTGCTACTACTTTTTTTCGATTTTTTTTTTTTCTATATTCAAAATTTTTTTTTATATCAACTAACTACAACTATAACTACTATGTTTTCAGTTGAAGTTTTTCAATTTGCACACACACTGTGCAGCCAACCAGCCAGCGCATCAAAATTTCACTTATTTTTTCGTATAACGTCCTTTACACACAGCCATTTTTTTCAGAGCAGCAAGAAGATGATGCCATATTTTTTCATTACTTGATCCTGGCGCATTATTAATCAATTTAGAAATCCCTCAAAGTTTTGACTGTATATTTTTCTTGGCTTAACTTTAACTGTGCGTTAGTCGCGTGGAAAATTATTTATATATTTTGTTTTTTTTTTCACCGTCTGACTTGGGTATTTTGTGGGTGTTTGTGGATGTTTCAAAAATTGCTGCTTTGTCTTTTGACTGCATTATTTGGGTTTAAATGTTTTATTAAGCGTGAGTTTTTGAAAATTTATTTCAGAATCTTGAGCTTTGAGCTTACATATTGGCATTATAGGGCATCAACTTTAGATCAATTTAAAATTATAACATACTTGTGCTTGGTCGATAAATTTGCTTATTTTTAATAGATTTTTTAAACATACGATTAAGTTGAGACAAAAGCCAACAACAAGAAGAAAAATTTATGTATTGTGTTTTCTCATATATCTTTCGTAAATCTCTCTATCAAAATGTAGATAGTTAATAGACGATTAAGTAAATCTTCTTGCTTTTTTTGATATATGGCTTATAAAAATACTTACATTTTTATTTTAAATCAAAAGAACAAAAATTATAGATTGCGTTTTAAGCATCCATCATTTCATAATAAATATTTTAAGATTAATTCATCGATATTATTTAACGTTCTCCACCATAAGTTTACAAAAATCAATAGAACGATAACGTAAGCAAGCAAGCTGGCAACAATTTATCGGTGATCCTATTGTAATGCAGAGCTGTAAGTGAAATATGACTCCAACTTGTAAAGAGACGATGCAAAAATTTTACATCATTCGTCTGTTTAATAGTTTCAACTTGTTTACTTAACAGAAGGTCTAAAGTGCGTTTTGTATTGACATAAATTAGTTTTTAAAATTAGTTAATTTTGCCAAAACCAGTTTTTAATTTTTCAACTTGGTAACAATTATAATTGTAAGCTATTTCTTCTCTTTTGTTTTTTAATAGAGAAAAAACCTTTAGCCTTAATTGAATTTCTTACCAAAAGTTTCTTCTTTCCCAAACATTAAAAAAAGCTTATCCTTTATTATATGATATATCAATTAGTACTTAACATTATATAAAGTTCAGAAATATTGATTTAGTTTTTAAATTTCAATACATTTCAGTACAAAACACTAATTTCAACTGTATACTGAGCAGAATCCATTGAATATGCATTTTCAAGAAATTTACATTTTACGTGGTGACCGTGGCATGCAGGTTAAGTGTGTGGCTTAGCATGCTGGGAGCCCGGGTTCGATCCCCAGCCGCGGCGAAAAGTTTTTTCAATAAAAATTTTTCTGATCGGTCACCACCTCTCTGCAGACAATGGCAAACCTCAGAGAGTAAATAATGCCATGTAAAGCTTCTTGAGAACATGAGCCGTTCGGAGTCGGCATAAAACATGTAGGTCCAGTTCTCGGTCAATTGTGTGCAAACATTTAATAACACACACAACACAATTGATCATAAGAAGCTCGGTCAAAGTCCTTTCAAGGGCTGAAATGGCCAATTTGTTTTTTTTTTTTTTTTTTATATATCATATTGATGATTTGGAAAATGCAGTAAACCTACTTTTGTCAAAAGGTCACTTATCACTTTAGTGAGCTAAACTATCGATATATGTATTTATTTAACCCTCGAGAAGGCGCGCTGTGGTATGATGAAATTTTTATTTTTATTTTTATGTTAAAACTAAGATGTGTTAGAAAAATGGGCGTCATCCACCCACTTACACGCCCCCCTCCCATATAACCCCAAAATTTGAAACTCTATAAAGAGGCTAATATTAAAGTTACAAAACTGAAACTCAGTATTTGAGTATTCTATATCAAAACTGAGGTGTGTTTGAAAAATGGGCGTCATTCACCCACTAACACGGCCACCTACCATACAACCCCAAAATTGAAAACTCCATAAAGAGGCTAATATTAAAGTTACAAAACTGAAACTCGGTATTTGTGTATCAGGGATGATTTTTTGAGTGGAATAGTACTTTTTTGAGTACTATTGACTCTACAAAAGTACCCGAGTTCTTACAAAGCAAGAAGGTTCTTGCCGAAAAAAGTACCCTCGTACTTTTATATATTATACTTTTACTATTAATTTCATATTTAACGCCTTATATTACGAATAGCTTTCACGATCTGCAAGCACAGAACACACAAAACAAGAAGTAAATTAATTGTATCATCACCAAAATCTTTACAGGAATATGACAATGAGCATGCCAAAAATGTTTAACTGGGCCATTAGCTTATTTTATTTTGAAAATGACAATTGATTTGTTTACTTTAAGGGTATTCTAAAGGCTTACTATATAACGGAGAATACACCAGCTGATAAGTTGCTGAGTTTAAAACTAATATTAAAGAATTTTACTTGAAATTTTATCATTAGTTGAAAAAAAAAAAAATAAGTTTTGAAAAGGAAGTCATAAACTTCTTGCCCAAAATTCACCATAATTCTCGCCCAGTCACGTATTATATGGTGAAAAAACCATCATTTTGGCGATGATTTCAAAAATGTTCCCAGAACAAGAACTTTTAAATGCAGAGCCAATCAATACGGAATACAGGGCGCTGTCATATTATGAGGAATTGAAAAATTTAAGGATTCGACTATTTCTGAATTCTAGGCTGAAGTGGAGGTAATAAAAAATGAGCTAAATTTAAATATGTTTTAAAGAATTTTCAGAATAACCCATGGTATCTTATCAATTCCCCACTGTTCTGGCAACGTTGAGAGATTTTTTTAATCAAAATTTAATTAAGACCAAGTGTCGTAATCGTTTGTCACTATTTACGTGTTCCACACTCATACAAACAAGGGATTTAATAAATTCCAAAAATTGCCATTGTCAAAATTACGTCACTAAAACTACTTAAAAGAAAACATACATAAGTGTATGTGTATTTACATTAAGGCGGGTCACCAAAAATGAATATAAAACAAGTAAAGAAAGTCTAAAGTCGGTCTAGGCCGATTATGAAACACCCTAAACCTACTTTTCCAAAAAAAAAATAATATTATTGAAATTGGGCGTGTCCGTGGGCGGATGAAGCCTATATTTTATATGCATTTAAATGTTGATGAAAAACTTACACATACCAAGTTTTATTCCTGTAGCTCACAGTTAATGCCTTTATTGTGCTTTCGCTATGGGAGATGGGCGGATTCATGGACGGATTACTTCCAATTTTTGAACACACCTTAGTTTCTCTATGACAAACCTAACCTTATTTATTGAGTTTTCAACTTTTTGGGTTGTATGGGAGGTAGGCGTGTCCGTGGGCGGATGATGTCCATTTTTCAAAACCGTCTTTGTTTTGTTATAAAAAACATATGTGGCAAATTTTAGCTCTGTAGATTAAACAGAAGCTTATTTATAGCGTTTTCAATTTTTGGATTGTATGGGAGGTGGGCGTGTCCATGAGCGGATGATACCTATTTTCGAAGACATCTTTGTGTTGATATAAAACACATACATATCAAATTTTATTGTTGTAGGCTAATTATGAGCTGAGTTATGCAGTTTTCAATTTTCGCGTTGTATGGGAGGTAAGCGTGTCCGTGGGCGGATGATGTCCATTTTGCAAAACCATCTTTGTTTTGTTATAAAAAACATATGTAGCAAATTTTAGCTCTGTAAGTTAAACAGAAGCTTATTTATTGCGTTTTCAATTTTTGGGTTGTATGGGAGGTGGGCGTGTCCGTGAGCGGATGATACCCATTTTTCGAAGACATCTTTGTGTTGATATATAAAACACATACACACCAAATTTTATTGTTTTTTTTTTTTTTTTTAGCTTTGAACCAAGGATTTCAGGTGTCCAACCTATTCAGTCAAGACTGCCTTGGTTCGGAAATGGGGAGATAGATAAGTAGGAGAGAAAGGGAAATCAAGAGAAACAAGTGTAGAATCTTCTAGTGTGGTGGAGTGCTATATCAACATTAGAATTTGAATCTGAGGCAAGTGTTATGCCTTTACCTCAGTCAATCCGAGGTATCAAGCAATCTCATTCCACAAACATCTCTACCACCAACTACAACTTCCAAAGTCGTATATATTGATGAAGTTTTAATTTCAGTTATTAGAAATGAGGAAAGAATTAAAGAAAGGTAGAAGCTTAGGACCATGGCTAGACCGGGATTCAAACCCGGAACCTCTGGGTTGGTAGTGAAGTGAAATTTTTTTGGTTCGTCCCTGCAAACATTTCCAATCGCCTGAGAATCTCCAGCGAATCGCTTGGAAGATGAAACAATCATCGGCGAGCTCTTCTGAGAGTCCTCCGGGTATCTCCGAATGTAAGCAGCTGAGTGCGATTCGCCGACGAATCACCAAGAAGAGTCTTAAGCGATTCGCCTGGAAGATTTGCCGCGAATTGCCGGTAGGGGTCTTAGGCGATCGCTAGGAAGAATAGCGAAAGATTGACCGAAAGGGGTCTTAAGCGATTCACCGAGAAGATTCACCTACGAATCGCTGGGAAGAGTTTTAAGCGATTCGCCAGGAAGAGTCGCACATGAATAGAAAGAAAGGCTCTAAAGCGATTCGCCGACAAGAGAGGCAAACAAATTGGTTTAAGGGGTCCATAGCAATTTGTTATGAAGCATCGTTGTTGTACGCTTAAAGTTTTAAGTTTAAAAGCGGGCTCCCAATTAAATTAATTTTTCTACAAGTTCAACTTTTTTATTAATTTTAACGGTTTTTCAAAGCCTACTTCATATTCCAATGATAGATTTAAAAAAATTTTCAAAAATCATCTTCCAACGATCGCCAGAATGAGCAAAAGAAAATTTTTAAAGTTTTTTGAATCGCGCATTCACCGCTTGGACGATCGAAAAGCGATACATCTTCCAACGATTGCCGGAATGAGCGAAGGAAGATTTTGAAAATTTTTCGTCAATCACGCATTCAACGCTTGGGCGTTCAAAAAGCGATCCATCTTCCAACAATCGCCGCAATGAGCGAAGGAATATGTTGAAATTTTTTGAAAATAACGCATTCAGCGTTTCGGCAATCGAAAAGCAATCCATCTTCCAAAAAACTCATGGACGAATCGCTAGGGAGTCAAACAACAAAAAAAAAATTGGCCATTTCAGCCCTTGAAAGGACTTTGGCCGATCTTCTAATGATCAATTGTGTTGTGTGTGTCTTTAAAAGTTTGCACACAATTGACCGAGTACTGGACCTAAATTTTTTATGCCGACTCCGAACGGCTAAAGTTCCTGTTCTCAAGAAGCTTTTTTAAATGGCATTATTTAATCTCTGAGGTTTGCCATTGTCTGCAGAGAGGTGGTGAACGATAAGAAAAATTTTTATTGAAAAAACTTTTGCCGCAACTGGGCACCAAACTCGGGCTCTGAGTATGCTAAGCCGCACTCTTAACCTGCATGCCACGGTCGCTAGGAAGTCGCCAAATCAATTAGTCGTCCAATCGTCTTCCAAATGTTTGCAGAGATGTAACTTATACACACACTTTATGAACTTTACACACTAGGGTTATGAAATATTCACGTTCTTGATGTTTTTTCTTTTGGTTTTTTGTACATTGATATCATGAATAGTTAATGTGACTCATGTAATTGATTACTAGACCAAAATTCATGAATACAATTCATGGAGATCATGCAAAAATTCATAATAATTGTGTATTTTTTTGTTCAGTGTTCTCGATCTTGTGTAAGTTGGATGTGGTAAAAAAAACAAAAAATTACAGGAAAATGTAGGTTATGACATCGTGAGGTGTAAATTCTGATTTTTTTTCGTAAACAAAGAAAAGATATATTCTAAGTGTTACTCTCAAAAATGGTTCTTTTTAAATAACTATTGCAACGTTTGAAGAATTAATGTGCTTGTTTTTAAAATTCTTTTGTTTAACTATATGTTTTTTAACTAAAAAAACAGTTCTAGACGTGAATTCAATCACTTCATAGTATTTAAAGAAAGGTCCTAGCTGCGTGTGGCTCTAGGCGATGTTGCCATTTTGACACAAAATATACCGCCACAACATCAACTGTACACGTACATAATCAACATAGAAAATCCATCTTGAATCAACAACTGAATCTGTGTCGTAATTCGTTTAATTTGCGCTGAACATAAACTAAATTACAGTGTTTAATTTACACGTTGATCGACAGTTAAACGAAGGCGGTGTTGGTGGCAATGGCAAACGGCGGCGGGCGAATTAGGTTTTGGACTAAAATCAAGTTGAATAAAGTCTGTGTGTTGTAAGACGACGCTACGAACATGACACATAAAATGTGTTTTATGTTTGACTCTCTAAAGAATTCTTATACGCTGTGGATATGGATACAAGGTGCGTTTGCAGATAGGCTTCGAGTGGATAAGATTTAAAGCTTTAATCGGAGTACATGCTAGGAATTTATTTTGCAGTGAGATTGTAAAAAAAATATACACGAGTTCTAAAAATAACAAGTAGATCTAGGTGAACAGTAAAGCTTGTTAACGCTGACTTTGTACAGAATACTATACCGAGTTGTACTCAACTTTACAGAGATTAGTTGAAAAATATTCTTATAAGACTTATATTCAAGAGAATATTTTAAAGAGATTCCTAGATAGCTTAATATTGTTCTATGACAGTAACATGCAGCCAATGAAATTTTAACCATCACCACATAAATTCAATTTTAATGTTGAAAATTGCAAATTTTCACACTTTTACACCTGCGATGGCTTAATAGATATTTTGCTTAACGGTTGCTCATGCAACAACATACATATATAACAACAACAACAACATAGTTAGTTACAACAACATAATAAATATGCATTTTCCTGTCATTGCAAATAAGGAAATTGAGAACTTATAAAGTTTGCCTCTTCTTCTTCCTGCCTCAGATATATTTATTACCAATGATATAAAATATCACAGAAGCCAAAACAAGGTGCGAGCTTGTAGCAGGATGTATGTTTCTATGTGTGAATGAGTTGAATGCTTAAATCCTTAATAAGCATGCGAAGCATGAAAAGCGTGACTCGTAATAAATTTATTTTCACAATTATTCAAATCCTCAGTCAGGTCATAATAATGATAAAATGTTTTGTCTGTAAAGACCACTCGACACACTATTTCATAAAGATTTTTCAATTATAAAAAACTCCAAATGAACAAGAAAATGAAAAGCAAGAAAAAAAACAACAGAAAATAAAATGGTTAAAGCATCACTAAAGCCGAAATAAATGAAACGTCAAACGTTTGTGTGATCAGAGAACAGAAGCCGTTTCGGGCTTTTAAATACCCGCTGCGTTAGATTGGAGCCTGACCAAAAATGGAGAAGCCACCTGAAACACATGGTTGCACTGTCTGGCTGGTTGCTGTTCATGCAGTTACCAGCTGTTCCTACAACTCTCTGTCGCCAGTCGGACAACTTTTGTGGAGGACCCAGACCCAGCTTGGCTTGATTTCACGCATGATGTTTGGTTTGGTTT
This sequence comes from Tetanocera ferruginea, assembly GCA_958299015.1. Taxonomy (NCBI): domain Eukaryota; kingdom Metazoa; phylum Arthropoda; class Insecta; order Diptera; family Sciomyzidae; genus Tetanocera; species Tetanocera ferruginea. Next base: position 47,032,032 of record OY282643.1, on the reverse strand, counting down.
AACCGAAGAAGCAAGAAATGTACAGCAAAAAGTCAGCATGATGGACTTATACAGCAAATACAACAACAACAACAACAACAACCATTAGAATCAACGTTTCACACACAACAACAGCAGCTTGTAACGACAAAGATAGATATGCAGATAGTCTCCTAATTTTGCTCACAGTCACACGGAGGTCATCATCGTCATCATCATGAACATCAACATCATCATGCCAGTTGCATACGTTTCTATAAAATAATGTTTATTTTCTTTTGGTCTTTTTTTAACCCAAAAGAAACATCATAAAACAATAATTTTGATTTTCATCAGTCATCAACGGTTATCAAGGGCGTCAGCCACATAAGTCACCTAGTTCACTTATATAGCTAGACCGAACTTGCAGCAGTCTGCGTGGCTGTCTGGCTTCATCATCATCATCATCATCATCATCAACGTCATATTTTCATCCAAAAATCTGTTACTTTGAAAATGGAAAATTATTTAAAATTTTGTTGCCGGCTCGAATAACCCATCATAAGCTTTGCTACTTAAATTCAACATCAACTCGTACCACTCGATGTGCTCTGCACGAATGGCAGGGATTAACTAACAACAAAAACATCAACTAATCCCCTCATTAAAGCATAAACACAGGCGCTGGACAAGTTGAACCAGAGCATCAATGTTTGAAGCTGTTGGTTTAACTTGCTGGTCAAGGTTTTTTGTGTGGAGCTGGAGCATTTGTGTTTTTGTGAGTAAGAATGACTTTTTTTAAATACGTGTATGCGTGTGTGAATTGTGGTGACAATAGGTTAAAACAACGTTATTTTCAAATGTTTCTGAACATCTGAAAATTCACCAATGGAGTTCCAAATTGGTTTTAGTAAAATAAAAAATTAAATGCAATCGGGGTACAAATGTATATACAAATTAAAAAAAACAAAAACAAATTTTTCATAGCCAAGAATTCATAGCCAAAATTATGTACAAGAAGTGCGTTGAAAGTAAACAAAAATATATTTAATCTATCCTAAATCACCAGATTCAAAATTCGTTCAACTGACTTCACATTCAAGTATGAAATTAAATCCAAAATACATTGTTTTTACAAAAAAAAACTAAGCCCAAATCAAAAATCAAATTCCAAAAATTTAAAAACAAAAAATTTAATTTTCTTAAATCTTTTTATCAGGTTAGAAATAAGAAAAAATTTGTATTAAACACCTTGACCAAATTCGGGATGAAAACAAATTATTTTGATCTTGAAGTTAAATTGAAAATAAGAAATCAGTATTAAATATCAAAACTTAAGTTCAAATTCAATCAAAAATTTACGAAATCAAAAATTCAATCAAAATCGAAATCGAAATCAAAATCAAAATCAAAATCAAAATCAAAATCAACATCAAAATCAAAATCAAAATCAAAATCAAAATCAAAATCAAAATCAAAATCAAAATCAAAATCAAAATCAAAATCAAAATCAAAATCAAAATCAAAATCAAAATCAAAATCAAAATCAAAATCAAAATCAAAATCAAAATCAAAATCAAAATCAAAATCAAAATCAAAATCAAAATCAAAATCAAAATCAAAATCAAAATCAAAATCAAAATCAAAATCAAAATCAAAATCAAAATCAAAATCAAAATCAAAATCAAAATCAAAATCAAAATCAAAATCAAAATCAAAATCAAAATCAAAATCAAAATCAAAATCAAAATCAAAATCAAAATCAAAATCAAAATCAAAATCAAAATCAAAATCAAAATCAAAATCAAAATCAAAATCAAAATCAAAATCAAAATCAAAATCAAAATCAAAATCAAAATCAAAATCAAAATCAAAATCAAAATCAAAATCAAAATCAAAATCAAAATCAAAATCAAAATCAAAATCAAAATCAAAATCAAAATCAAAATCAAAATCAAAATCAAAATCAAAATCAAAATCAAAATCAAAATCAAAATAAAAATAAAAATAAAAATCAAAATCAAAATCAAAATCAAAATCAAAATCAAAATCAAAATCAAAATCAAAATCAAAATCAAAATCAAAATCAAAATCAAAATCAAAATCAAAATCAAAATCAAAATCAAAATCAAAATCAAAATCAAAATCAAAATCAAAATCAAAATCAAAATCAAAATCAAAATCAAAATCAAAATCAAAATCAAAATCAAAATCAAAATCAATATCAAAATCAAAATCAAAATCAAAATCAAAATCAAAATCAAAATCAAAATCAAAATCAAAATCAAAATCCAAATCCAAATCCAAATCCAAATCCAAATCCAAATCCAAATCCAAATCCAAATCCAAATCTAAATCCAATTCCAAATTCAAATCTTATTCTTAGTCAAAATCCAAATCCAAATTTAAATCAAAACAAAAATCTTTATCTCCATCCGTATTCAAATCTAAATCCAAATCGTATTCTAAATCTAGATCCAATTTCAAATTTAAATTAAAATAAGAATCTTTATTCCATTCCATATTCAAAACCAAATTCAAATTCTAATCGAAATTCACATCCAAATTCAAGTCAATATAAAAATCTAAATCTCAATCCATATACAAATCCAAATCCAAGTTCAAACAAAATCTAAGTCTAAATTTATATTCAAATTCAAATCCGAATCCAAATTGCATCTCACATTCAATTCTAATCTCAAAATCAATTCCAAATTCAAAACCAGTATGTAAATCAAAATGAAATCGAACTCCAACACGAACTCTAATTCAAACGTTAATTTCAAATCAAACTAAAATTGATACTCAAACTCAATCTTTCATTCAAAAACTAAGACTCAAACTTAATCTCAAGCAAAATTTTCTTCTAACTTAAACTTAATTTCAAACTCAAACTCTTACAATCACTTTAACTCCTCAATACTTAACTCTCAATATTACTCCATTTTCAACTTCAGCCAACTTCAGCCAACTCCAAATCCAACTCCAACTACATTGAAAACTTCAAATGCAAATCCAACTCCAAGTCTAACACTAATTTTAACTCTTACTCTAACTATGACTCTAACTCCAACACCAACTCCAACACCAATTCAAACATCAACTCAAACTCCAACTTGAACTCAAATTTAAACTCAACTCAATCCAAAATTCAGTGTCAATATATTCAGAACATATTTCAACAATTTGTCCCACAGTTAATTGTGCACTCCTGCTGTTTCCCGAATCTCCATTACATTCTGTTCAATCATTAGTCAAAGTAGTCCGACGAAGCTATTAGAACTTCTGTTCTACACGCTCTGAACAAATGAGGCTCCAACCTCTTTTGTTTTTTTTTTTGTTTTTGTGTTTTTGTTCTCTCATTTTGTCTGTTTTGGTTTTTGTATTTTTGTTTTTATTTCATGGATTTTCAATGAAAGTGTGGATTTGGGTGCAACTGTTTACTTCACTGAATTCAATTGCATGCTACTCCGGAAGTACTCGACGTGTCCATGCATGGTGGTGATGGTGTTGGTTGATGGTCCAATGGGTTAATTTAAAATGCAAAGTACACCTTAATGTTGCTTGTGTTGTTGTAGTCGTGTTCTCCCAAATGGTTGCAGTCGGAGAATTTTCCAGTTAAGTGCTGTCGTTCGAATGACTATGTTTAAATTTAGTTAAAGTCCTTGCGTTGCATTTTCGGGTTGTAAATTTTAAATGAGGTTCATTTAAGCGAACGCGAACGGTCAGCAATGAATTAAGTTGAATTATTAACAAACTGAGTTTTGGATGGGAAAAAGTAGTGCGGGTGCTGGGAATTTAAGAAACGTGGGTGGTTGCTTGAAGTGAAATAACTGTTGCAAATTTACAAGAGAGTCAAAATCAGAGTCAGAGTCAGAGTCAGAGTCAGAGTCAGAGTCAGAGTCAGAGTCAGAGTCAGAGTCAGAGTCAAAGTCAGAGTCAGAGTCAGAGTCAGAGTCAGAGTCAGAGTCAGAGTCAGAGTCAGAGTCAGAGTCAGAGTCAGAGTCAGCGTCAGAGTCAGAGTCAGAGTCAGAGTCATATTACAAGATATAAATCTAATAAAATATTTAAAGTCAGTGTAAATTTTAATGAAAGAGTATGAGTCGAACTCAAACTTAAACCACAATCCATATTCTTGCGAAAACTTCAACTCAAACTCCAGCCCAAATTCAAACTGACACTCTAACTCCAACTAACACTCAAATTGTAATTCAAACTCCAGCTCTAACTTAAACTCAAGCTCAATTTCAAACACGAACTCAATTTCAACTCAAACTACATTTTGAATTCAAACTCAATCTTAAACTTTAACTGAAGCCAACATTTTAATTCCAGTACTAACTCTACATCAAACTCGCACTCAATCTTTGCTCAAACTAAACTTTAAATGCGATAACTCAAACTCAAACCCAAATTCAAATTCAAATTCAAATTCAAATTCAAATTCAAATTCAAATTCAAATTCAAATTCAAATTCAAATTCAAATTCAAATTCAAATTCAAATTCAAATCAAATTCAAATTCAAATTCAAATTCAAATTCAAATTCAAATTCAAATTCAAATTCAAATTCAAATTCAAATTCAAATTCAAATTCAAATTCAAATTCAAATTCAAATTCAAATTCAAATTCAAATTCAAATTCAAATTCAAATTCAAATTCAAATTCAAATTCAAATTCAAATTCAAATTCAAATTCAAATTCAAATTCAAATTCAAATTCAAATTCAAATTCAAATTCAAATTCAAATTCAAATTCAAATTCAAATTCAAATTCAAATTCAAATTCAAATTCAAATTCAAATTCAAATTCAAATTCAAATTCAAATTCAAATTCAAATTCAAATTCAAATTCAAATTCAAATTCAAATTCAAATTCAAATTCAAATTCAAATTCAAATTCAAATTCAAATTCAAATTCAAATTCAAATTCAAATCTAAATTCAAATTCAAATTCAAATTCAAATTCAAATTCAAATTCAAATTCAAATTCAAATTCAAATTCAAATTCAAATTCAAATTCAAATTCAAATTCAAATTCAAAAATTCAAATTCAAATTCAAATTCAAATTCAAATTCAAATTCAAATTCAAATTCAAATTCAAATTCAAATTCAAATTCAAATTCAAATTCACATTCAAACCCAAATTCAAATTCAAATTCAAATTCAAATTCAAATTCAAATTCAAATTCAAATTCAAATTCAAATTCAAATTCAAATTCAAATTCAAATTCAAATTCAAATTCAAATTCAAATTCAAATTCAAATTCAAATTCAAATTCAAATTCAAATTCAAATTCAAATTCAAATTCAAATTCAAATTCAAATTCAAATTAAAATTCAAATTCAAATTCAAATTCAAATTCAAATTCAAATTCAAATTCAATTGAAATTGAAATTGAAATTGAAATTGAAATTGAAATTGAAATTGAAATTGAAATTGAAATTGAAATTGAAATTGAAATTGAAATTGAAATTGAAATTGAAATTGAAATTGAAATTGAAATTGAAATTGAAATTGAAATTGAAATTGAAATTGAAATTGAAATTGAAATTGAAATTGAAATTGAAATTGAAATTGAAATTGAAATTGAAATTGAAATTGAAATTGAAATTGAAATTGAAATTGAAATTGAAATTGAAATTGAAATTGAAATTGAAATTGAAATTGAAATTGAAATTGAAATTGAAATTGAAATTGAAATTGAAATTGAAATTGAAATTGAAATTGAAATTGAAATTGAAATTGAAATTGAAATTGAAATTGAAATTGAAATTGAAATTGAAATTGAAATTGAAATTGAAATTAAAATTGAAATTGAAATTGAAATTGAAATTGAAATTGAAATTGAAATTGAAATTGAAATTGAAATTGAAATTGAAATTGAAATTGAAATTGAAATTGAAATTGAAATTGAAATTGAAATTGAAATTGAAATTGAAATTGAAATTGAAATTGAAATTGAAATTGAAATTGAAATTGAAATTGAAATTGAAATTGAAATTGAAATTGAAATTGAAATTGAAATTGAAATTGAAATTGAAATTGAAATTGAAATTGAAATTGAAATTGAAATTGAAATTGAAATTGAAATTGAAATTGAAATTAAAATTAAAATTAAAATTAAAATTAAAATTGAAATTGAAATACTTCACTGAAATCACTGGCTATGAAATTGAAATTGATATTGAAATTGAAATTGAAATTGAAATTGAAATTGAAATTGAAATTGAAATTGAAATTGATATGGAAATTGAAATTGAAATTGAAATTGAAATTGAAATTGAAATTGAAATTGAAATTGAAATTGAAATTGAAATTGAAATTGAAGTTGAAATTGAAATTGAAATTGAAATTGAAATTGAAATTGAAATTGAAATTGAAATTGAAATTGAAATTGAAATTGAAGTTGAAATTGAAATTGGAATTGAAATTGAAATTGAAACTTAAATTCAAATTCAAGTTCAAATTCAAACTCAAACTCAAACTTAAACTCAAAATCAAACTCAAAATTAATCCCAAACTCAAACTCAAACTAAAACTCAAATTCAAATTCAAACTCAAACTTAAACTCAAACTCAAAGACAAACTCAAAGACAAACTCAAACTCAAACTCAAACTCAAACTCAAACTCAAAGTCAAACTCAAACTCAAACTCAAACTCAAACTCAAACTCAAACTCAAACTCAAACTCAAACTCAAACTCCAACTCAAACTCAAACTCAAACTCAAACTCAAACTCAAACTCAAACTCAAACTCAAACTCAAACTCAAACTCAAACTCAAACTCATACTCAAACTCAAACTCAAACTCAAACTCAAACTCAAACATTAACTCCAACTTGAACTCGACCAAAGTCTGAGTTTGACTTTTGAGTGCGACTTTTGCCAAAGTCGTTTTTGGAAAGCCAATTTAAGATTTTAGACCTCAGTCTGAATAATTTGAGTTTTGTTATTCAAGATTTTTTCAAAAATATTGATTTTAACTCATACACTGCACTGCAAAAAGATCGGATTTGGTTCCATCAAATAATTTTTACCTCGCTATATTAAACACCATTTTCCAACTCATACATAATCTTCTATTTTTTTATAATGAATGTGTTAACAGCAGCTTTCAACAACATAGCGCAACAAGTTTTAAGTTTTACAATCAACTAGCAGATAAAATTAGCAACCTACAGCTACAAGAAACAAAATTTGTATGCAAGCATTTTCACATGTTATTGTTGTGAATTTTTCAGATACTTTGAATATTATTTTTTTGTTTCTGCTTTTAAATTCATGCAAAAATTAACACACAAAGCAACTGCTAAAATAGCAAACAGTCCAGAAATCGCTTTTTCATTAACTTCAGCCACTCCAGAACTGAAATGAAACGCCTTCATAACCGCCCCCTGGCAACACCTACACCTTAAAAAGTCTTTTAAACTCTTCCTCACTGCGTGTTTGTCTGTAAATATTTTGGCTGCAGAGGCGAACAAATTTTATTTTAATTTTGACTGATGTGCGCTCGTCGGCTAACGTCAGAGCCAGCTACAGATTCAGAGTTTTTCTGACAAGACGTTGGAAAAGTAATTTTCATTTAAGTTGGCTGAAATTGCTGTTGTTGTCTTAAACAAACAAACGTTTAACTAACGCCTAGTTAAAAGTATGCGTTTTGTTTTCTTCTAGTGCTTTGCCACAAAGGCGTCTGTGGCAGGGGTTGTATGGGGGCTAGTGCACTAATTGGTATTTTCTTTTCTTAAGTATGTGGGCGGGCTGTCGTGTGAATTCATCAAATAATGAAATTTTGCAGCTGCAGCCAATCGGTGAGCAATAATAAATCGACATTTCACTGACCGCAACTTTGTTTCATGCAGCTTTCAAAGACTTTGCATTTTTGTTGTTTTTTAAATTTCACGTTTGTGTTGATGGATTTCTTCTTCGGATCTGGCTGTTTTTTGTATTGTTTTGATATTAAGTTTTTTGTGCAAAGTTATATTTTGCTGCTGCGGTTAATTGATTTACACGCTTCTTTGGTTAATTGGACGTTTATTAATTAAACGCGTCATTCAAACCGCATCTTTAAAGATTTTCACCTTTGTAACTGCGTTATAGCATTTTTATTGATGTGCCATAAATTTTGCTTTTGTTTATGGCAAATTTTTGTTTATTTTCAGAATACAGTTTTTGTGGTATTCTGCTTATTTTTGTTATTTCCAATTTTTTCACCCTCTGTTGGCGTTGCCCCTGTTAATGAAATTCTTGTGTGCTTTCCTATTTTAAAAATGACTCACATTAAATAAATATTTCTATTAGTAAGCTATAAAAAGGTGAATTGCATCAAAATTTAATATTGCCTGTAAAATTTTTGAAAGAAATATAAATAAATAGCTGAGCGATTTTTTGATGCTTAACAGAAATCAATGGTTCAATAACGTTTGTATGATTTTTTTTTCGGTAGTAGATTTTATAAGATAATTTTATTCGAAATGCTAATTTTTGTTTACATCAAAGTGTCGACATTTGTTTGGGTTACACATGGCAATAAGGAAATCATTCAAAAATTAAATTTTGTATGACACATAGACATATAGAATGATGAGTTTCGATTTGGAAGGAAAATTTGAAAATTAATTTTTCTAAAGAATTTTTCATGGTACAGCCATGAATGTACAGCCCTGACTATATTTTTCTGCTAAGAGTGTTCTTATATTTATGTAAACTTGTAAAAAAAAAACCCTCTACAAGATTTTTAACATTATATTTCGATTATTTATAGTTGAATTTAAAGAATTTTTGGTAAAACTTTATTCCGTAAGTTTAAAAAAATAAATTATCTAATATGTATCGTGCTTAGAACGTTTGCGAAGCTATTGCTTCTTTAACTTTTTTCTTTACTTCAATGGTTCACAGTTTTTAAACGGAATAAAACTGGTTCTAACACAAAACCCTCTTATATTAAGGAGGGACATGACTTTCGCGGCAGAGAAAACCGATATTTTTTTAAAAAATTCAAAACTCAGTCAAAAACAAACATTTTTCCAACATTTTTTTTATTATTGTAGAGACTTGAACAAATAACAAGAAAAAAATTCAAAAAAATATATTTTTCACTCCAACATGGTTTTATAGAGCTCCAAACTGGCGGCAGAGAAAAAAACGGGGCCTCGTGGTTGCAGCGCACATTGGTTGAAGTTCATAGAACGAGCGGCTAAAAATAGAAGAAGTTGTCGAAGGACAAAGAAACTTGGCACACATGCAGTTTTTTTTTTTTGAATCAAGAAAATAATTGAAAAATTAAAATGATCCGCCCACCTCCCATACAAAGTGAAAATTAAATTTTGACCTACGGCATCAAGTGTCAAATTCAAGATTTGACATTGCAATAAGTTCTTAATGAAAATTTAAGTATATGTGCTTAAAAAGAATCCTGCTATTGGAAAGAAATATAAGATTTTGGATATGATAGATATGACAATATATTTATCTGTAATAAAACGTCATCTAACTTCAAGCGAGTTATATTAAATATTTGTTATATAATTATTTAAATTGTTGTTCATTATAGCCTTAAGCTGATCCTTATTTAAATAAAATATCGATTTAATACTGTGGTTCTTTGATAAATTTTAATTTTTGAGCATTAGAGCTGTAAAAGGTGCATTAGAGGTCATTAATTTAATATGATAACTGAAAGTAATGAAAGTGACCAATTTTTTATAACGTGAGTTACCGCATAATTTTTGGATTATTTTAAATACTTTGATTTAAATTTGCAGTCTTTCATAAGGATAAATTTATTGAAATCTTGGTGCTTTTATTTATGCCAAATGTAAAAAATCTACCCACAAATTTAGCAGAAAAATTTTTTAAAAATTTTCTCACTGAATATGTTAACCGAAAATAGTAACAAGAGTTACAGACCTAAATTATTATTTTACTGGGAAAATATAATGGTACCACTGAATTTTTTAATCAATTTTTAGCATTTAACTAATGTGGTGGTAGTAAATTTTACCCTATTTAATTCAATTTTTTAGTTTTAAGTAAAGTGAATATGATATAAAATCCTTGTTTTGTTTAACTAGAAGTTTGATTTTTTATTTTATTACTTTATTCATTTAAATGTAATGTAACGAATGAATGTAACGCGAGTTACCATGGAATTAACCATTTTGAGTCTGAAATAAAGGTTTATTTTTCAATTTTTCTTGCAGAAATTTTACAATATTTAGAACCAAATTTTTGAGAAAATTTGCTATAAAAAAGGATTTTTTTTGTGACAGATCTTAGTCGAGGTGTCGTTTACGAAAATACAAAAATTAAAAAATAATAATAATTGACAATCCCTTAAGGAATTGACACCTACTAAGGGCAACTATAAACATTTGATATTATCTTAATTATTTCATTAAAAAAAAAATCACTTTCTGCAGCTTATTGAAATTTTAAGCTTTTGAAATATTTTTAATATTTTAACCTATAAAAGCGTTTTTTTTTTTTTTAAAAAACTAATTTTATTATATCTTAAGAGTCTTTAATAAATTTTTCATATTAAAGGAATAAATAAATATATTTATTTTCAAAAATTTTACACTTGAAAATATAATTTGAAATGTAATTATCAAAGTCACTTAAAAGGACTTATCGGAGCACTATTTTTCTACAATAATAAATTCAATATGTATAAGTATGTCTGAATATGAACTCGTAGCTATGTATGTGCATATAAATCCTTTTTGCCCTTTCTAGGCTTAGTTAACTTCTTACATTTTATTATTGAAAATCATAGAGAACAAAGAAAATCCTCTTTGTTTCAGAGCTTTTTTTGCGACTGATGTTCTTTTGTAATCAACGCCGAATGGACTGTAAGACATTCTGTCTTCCCACCCAGACATAAGAATATAAATCGTATTTAATTTATTATAAATCAGATTAAATTACAACGCGTTGCTCCTGCCTTAAAGCGCACATCTTGTGTTTTAAAAATGCTAGCGTCTAAAAGATATGGTTGGTGGTCTGAGTCAATTTTTGTTTTTATCTTTCTTCTATTTGTGGCTAGCGGTATTGTCTTGATTTCACACACGTCCGAAGTAATTTTAGGACACAGTCTGCTGTAAGTCGTAACTGCAAGAAAAATTTTTTTTTTCTGCTGCTTTTATTATTTTTAATTCTTGTTAAGCTGTAACCGAAGATAGCTTTTTTAAGAGTCAGTAATACTGCATGATATGCTGGTGATGGCGATGGTGATGGTGATGGCAATGACGATGGTGATGGTGATGGCTATTGTGTTGGTAATGTTGATGATAGTGAAGCTGTTGATGCCGACACGTATCCTGACAATGTTTTTCAGCGTTCATTTAATGCAAGAAATCTTTTGTTTCTTGAGCTTAATAGATTAAAAATAGAGCCACATGATATGCAACTTAATTTTATGGAAAGCATATCTGTTGATAATACGATGAAGTTTCAGTGCTACTTAAAGTAGGTTCACATATGTAACAATGAGTTTAATGAGAATTTTCTGTTTTTGTTATTTTCAACAACTAACTCTTCAACTATCTCTTTTGTGGTAATGGTTAACCAGATTATATAATTCACATTAACTTTTTCTTAAATATAACTATACACAATCTTTCTGTATCTACCACATAAACATATCTTAATGCCAACTTCGAACATTTTTTTTTATGCAAGCCCTTTATTAAATCCGTACTGTTGAAAAGATAAAAAAAAAAAATTTTGCAAGAATTTTATAGGAAGTTGTTTAGCTACGCATATCTATTTTGCATATTTAAATACAATTTATGATTGACACAAATTTTACTCCTTCGCTCTTAATGCAAATCTAATGTTTTTGCTGACAAACAAAGCCGCTTCCAATTGTTAGACAAAAACAACAACAAAATCAACACCAACATCTTTGACTTAAACAACGCATGTCACCTTAATAGCCTGACTAGGTGTTGGTGTAAATTACATTTGCCTAGTAATTCAGTTTCCGAGTAATTCAAAGTAGTAGAGCCTTGCTTGAAAGCAGCTTTTGAAATGAGCCGGAATGGTGTAACAAGAAAATTAACCACATGGCCATAAAGCAATAAGAGCAGCCAAACAAAAAAAAAAACAAAAAAAAAACACACACAAACAATAGCTACCAGATCAACAACAGCCGGTAATGACAATTGACATTTACATGATAGTCCAACAAGCAGGCTTAAGCTAGCATCCTGGCCAACTTATTGACCAAACCGACAAATGTTGTCTGGCAGCCACATATTCAAGCGGTAGAGGGAGCTGTAGTCTACCAGCTCAAGACTTGTACAGCGTATGAGAGTGCTTGAAAACATTTGCAACATGATTTTCATGTGTTGTTTCATTTATGTTGTTGTCATTTCTTTTAATACCTCCGATCATTGTTGTTATAATGATAGACATCTGATGTTGTAAGTATGTTGTTGTTGGTGTTGAGCTTGAGTTTTCAATTCTTAACAAATTGTTTTATAACTTTTAGCTTTAAACGTTTGTATTACATGAAAAAATACATTTTAAAAATTTATTAAAAAATTAAAATAAATTCAAGAAGCTTTTTGATAATTTTAAAAATCGACCTTGTTTAGAGCATCTTTATTTGTATATAAATAAACTTAAACAAAATTTCTTGCATTATGCAACATATGTTCTTGAAAATGTTAAGATCATTAATTCGATGTACCAAATTCAAATTTATAAATTTTATATAATTAAGTAATTGATTTTTTTTTACTTAAAAATATATAAAAATTAAAAAGAAAATTATGTTAAAAATAGTTCGTAAGTTTCAACTTTGCTATCAATTTAATCGAGGGGGGGGTTTTTAATTTAATTAACAAATTTACTTAATAAATTTTCAGAAATTGCCAAAAATTTTCGAAAAAATTTTTAAAAACTTTTATAACATTAACGATGGACGATGGAAACATAAACACTGTATTGCATTAAAAATCTCCGATTGACATCAGTTTTAAAAATTCTACCTCAGGTTTTGGTTTGACGAAGAAATGCCAATGTTCAGGACGTCACCGAAGAGGAGTTACAACTTGTTCAACAAAACCGCTTGAAGCGTTCAAGTGGATTTAACCCTTTCAATGGATTTGTCCATTATATTGGACACTTCGAAAAAAATTTTATTTCTATTTTCCAACGCCTTTTCTAAGATCAAATAGGTTGCTACTATGAAATGAAGTTGTGCCAACATGACAAAAATAATTTTAGGGAGATGTATAACGTTTAACTTAGTTAGATTTTCGATTTTATGCCCAACAGAAGCCTTAAATTTTTTTGATTTTTTAAATAACGCATTTGCATTTGTCTCCGGTTGTTTTGTTGAACTAAAATATCATAATACAACGTTATCATGGTTTTGTCCATTATATTAGACAGCCTGCCAAAAGCAAAGCAGCTCATGTAAAAATCGGAGGGATGTTTTTTAATCTTTTTATTGCTTAAATGATGGGAATATAAGCTCAAAACAATTGTCCACGATTATTCTAGGCAAGCCATTGAAAGGGTTAAGGACAGTAATGTCAGTTATTGCTTAAGGTTATGCAATTTTTCATTTCAAATTCAAAAAAATATATTTTAAATTCAAAAAACATAAATTGAAAATTCAGAAAAAATCAATTGATATTCAGAAATTAATGGTAATGATACTGATGGTATGGTGATGTAAGGTGTTATAGTGATGATGGTATAGTGATAGTATGATAATGGTTTGGTGATAGTATAGTGATGGTATGTTGATAGTATGGTGATGGTATAGTATGGTGATGATACGGAAGTGTCATCATGATGGTTTTTGATAGTATGGTATAGTGATGATGGTATAGTAGAGTTAGACAGTATCGTAATGGTATGGTGATTTCAAACTGATGTTATGACGATGATATGAAACTTTTATAATGAATGGTATGTTGAATATGTTCTTAAATATCAACAAAACTAATTAATGTACATGATAAATTTGAATTTTTAAACTTCAATTGATCTTTTCTGAATTTTAATTCAGATTTCTGTAATTCAAATGAAATTTCTGAATTTCAATTATATATATTTATATATTTTCTTTATCTCACTTGAAATTTTTTGAAAAACTTTAACTTTCAAATGGTATTTCTGAATTTCAATTCAGCTTTTTTGAATGTCAATTGATGTTTTTTGAATTCCAACAGAAATTTAATAAATTCAAATTGATCTCTTCTACATTTCAATTGATTTTGCTTTAATATCAAATATAAGTTCAAAAGATATTTTCAATATTCCAAATATAAGTTCTAAATTTCAATTGATCTTTTCTAAATGTCGATTGATATATCTGAATTTTACTTGATATTTTCTTAATTTCAATTAATTAATCCTTTTTTGAATTTCAATTGATCTATTCCGAATTTCTTGTGACTTCTTTTTAATTATAATTAATTATAATCATTCATTTCCTAAAAATAACCAACCATTAAAGTATTTCAAAATGCTAGCAAAAGTGGTAACACACTAAAGTCGTAAAAATTTCTCCTTTATTTTTCTAAAGAAAGTTTAAATCAAAAATTTAGTAGATCGACGTTATTTAAAGCCTCTAAAATTAACTTTAAAATTGTTAACAAAAGTAATCAAACAAGCAAACGTTTTGTAGAGAACATTTCTAGACTCAGGGAAAAAATGCTATTATATCAAACAAATTATGGGTTGAAATAACAGATTTCACTGTTAAATACCATCCAACAAATGAACTTTTCAAATCAACAGCCAGTTGACTGTTGGTCTATAGAACACAAAACCCATTTAAAAACGTACTTATTGAAATTTGATCACTGTTTTGAAAGTTCATGTTTGGCCGAGTGTGCTGACGTGTACGTCTACGACTCGACAGTTCTAGGTTCAAATGCCGGCAAGGCCAACAAAGTTTTTTTTCATTTAAAATATTGTTTTTTAATAAAAAATTAAATTTGCAAATTTTTTTCAAGATTTAAGTTACTTATTTTGGTGGTTAATTTTGACCAAAAAAATAATGAAACAGAATTAGAATAAAAACTTCGACTTAACAAGAAACTAAACTAGATTCGAACCCACGTCCCCAGCATGACAGTCTAGCACACATCCACTGAGCTATTGGCACCGACATTTAAAAACTACACTCAGGGAAAAAATGCTGTTTTGTCAAACAAATCATGGGTTAAAATAATAGATTTCACTGTTAAATACCATCCAACAAATGAAACTTTCAAATCAACAGTCGGTTGACTGTTGGTCTATAGAACACGAAACCCGTATAAAAATTTATTTATTGAAATTTTATCACTGTTTTGAAAATTCATGTATGGCCGAGTGTGCTGACGTGTGCGACTAGTACTCGAGTGTCCACGGTTCAATTCTGGCATGGCCAGTAAAATGTTTTTTTTTTTTAAATATTTTTTTTTTAAATAAAAAATGAAATTTGTTTTTTTTTTTGCAAGATTGTAAGCAACTTATTTTTAAGGTTATTTTTGACGAAACTATTAATGAAACAGAATTATTATTATTTTAATTATTAAATTACAATTTTTGATACTTACTCAGCTAGGGTTCGAACCCACGTCCCCCGCGTGACAGTCTAGTGCACATCCACTGAGCTATTGGCAACGATAATATAAGTATAGCAAAACACATTTAAAAACAATTGCTTAGAAAAAATTGACAATTCAACATAAGCACAAAAATATTTCAACAGATGATTTTAACAGCACAAAAATACTTTGAAACGTTCATTCAACAAAGAAAATTGTTTACTTAAACGCAAATCATTCAATCGAACAGTGTTTTGAAATAACAGTGGCCGACTGTTAATATTACAGTTGATCTTTTTCGGTGACCGTGGCATGCAGGTTAAGTATGTGGCTTAGCATGCTCGGAGCCCGGGTTCGATCCCCAGCCGTGGCGAAAAGTTTTTTCAATAAAAAATTTTTCTGATCGGTCACCACCTCTCTGCAGACAATGGCAAACCTCAGAGAGTAAATAATGCCATGTAAAGCTTCTTGAGAACATGAGCCGTTCGGAGTCGGCATAAAACATGTAGGTCCAGTTCTCGGTCAATTCTGTGCATAAATTTAATAACACATACAACACAATCGATCCTAAGAAGCTCGGTCAAAGTCCTTTCAAGGGCTGAAATGGCCAATTTGTTTTTTTTTTTTTTTTGTTTTTTTTGATCTTTTTCTGAGTGTATTGATTAGAGAAGATAGACAATTCAACAAAAACACAAAAAAATATCAACAGATGATTTTAACAGTACAAAAATACTTTGAAACATTCATTCAACAAAAAAAAATTGTTTACAGTGTTTTGAAATAACAGCGCCCGACTGTTAATATTACTGTTGATATTTTTCTGAGTGTAAAAACTACCGAATTCATGTCAGTGTTGTATAGCAGTGATGCCCAGAAAAATTATTTGAAGAGTGCTACAACAATTACAACAAAAAGACAACAACAACAACAATGTATAGTGCTCTTCAGTATGGAAAACCCTTTTGCCTAGAGGTCTATCATGAATGCCAATGAAGATGAATGATATTTAACCTCAAATACAATTTTCAAATATTGGTATTATGGGTTTTTAGATGACTAAATCTAGGTATTTTAAATGGTTTATCTAAAGTAAAGTATATATTTTGAAAATCTTACATAAAATAGGGCACTTTATATGGCGATAATTTAATTGAGCTTAAAACAATTGAAATGAAGGGCTGATGAATGCGCTGAAAAAAGGTTCTATTATCTATTTATCTATTTTATCTATTTATTTTTATTCCCAAAAATGGATTCATGAAATTGAAACTCGATTGAAATGAACAATGTCGATTATTTGAAGAAGAACGGCAAAGAAATTATCATGAAATTGAGTACTGATAAAGCATTTATTGAAGTTTTGAATACTCGAATTAAAACTTGAATTTCTTGAAACTTTTTAACTCCTTGACAACAGAAAAGTAGAATTGAGCTATAACGGCAGATGTCTATTATAAACACTAATGGACATTCCACCTTTGTGTTCAAATCATTAAGAAAGTAGAAACTTCCTTTGGTCTCATCATTCTTGTCTTCTGTCAAAGCCTTGAAGCTAATTGTGACATGTAATTCGTTCACAGGTGGGCCGAATATACTATATACAGACATCCAATCTCGTAATTCTCCGCATGCCCAGTATAGTAGATATCACAAATTTCTTGCTGTGAGCAACACTTTCCCTTCCGTCGCATTTCTTGGATTGCAGTAATTCATCCGAAACAAGGGTTTGGGCATTCCAGTTGCATATTCGTTAATCATGCGCCTTACCTTAAGGGGAATATACTTGCATTGAAAAGTTTACTTGTGTCTATTTTATGAAAGCTTTTATATGAAAAATTGCTTTTTTGATTTATGGAATCTATTTGAACCACAAGGTTTGGATTACGAGTATGAAGTTGTTCTACACTCAGAAAAATATCAACTGTAATATTAACAGTCGGCCACTGTTATTTCAAAACACTGTTCGATTGAATGATTTGCGTTTAAGTAAACAATTTTCTTTGTTGAATGAACGTTTCAACGTATTTTTGTGCTGTTAAAATCATCTGTTGACATATATTTGTGCTTATGTTGAATTGTCAATTTTTTCTAAGCAATTGTTTTTAAATGTGTTTTGCTATACTTATATTATCGTTGCCAATAGCTCAGTGGATGTGCACTAGACTGTCTCGCGGGGGACGTGGGTTCGAACCCTAGCTGAGTAAGTATCAAAAATTGTAATTTAATAATTAAAATAATAATAATTCTGTTTCATTAATAGTTTCGTCAAAAATAACCTTAAAAATAAGTTACTTACAATCTTGCAAAAAAAAAAAACAAATTTATTTAAAAAAAAAAATATTAAAAAAAAAAAC
Source organism: Tetanocera ferruginea (assembly GCA_958299015.1). Lineage (NCBI taxonomy): Eukaryota > Metazoa > Arthropoda > Insecta > Diptera > Sciomyzidae > Tetanocera > Tetanocera ferruginea. Next base: position 47,014,159 of record OY282643.1, on the reverse strand, counting down.
AATTTTACTGGTCATGCCGGAATTGAACCGTGGACACTCGAGTACTAGTCGCACACGTCAGCACACTCGGCCATACATGAATTTTCAAAACAGTGATAAAATTTCAATAAATAAATTTTTATACGGGTTTCGTGTTCTATAGACCAACAGTCAACCGACTGTTGATTTGAAAGTTTCATTTGTTGGATGGTATTTAACAGTGAAATCTGTTATTTTAAACCATGATCCATACTTTCTATAAAAATAATGAAGTTTGAAATTTAATTTTTTAATTACACATGTAAAGGATTGCATTTTTTATAACTAAAGAAATTATTCAATTGCGTTGCCTTCTTTTGCTATAACACGCGTTAATCTCTTCTCAAAGTTGTTGCATGCACGCACGAGTTCAATTAGTATTTCATTCCAGATTTTCTCAATTACCACTTTGAATTCGTTCAAACACCGGTACTTGTAATCCTTAAGCTTCTGCAACATGTATAACCCCATATACAAAAGTCCAAAGGATTCAGATCTGGTGAGCTTGGTGGACAATCTTCTTTAAGTATGAAATCAGTTAAATTTTCACTGCACCATTTCTGAAGAACCTTCGCAGTATGGGCAGGAGCACCGTCTTGCTGATAACAAAAGTAATCCTCTCCGTACATCTTTCGAGCATTTGATAATAAATGGTTTTGCAAAACCTCTTCCAAGTAGTAGTTTACGTTTATTGTTACCCCTTTATCCATAAAAAGTAGTGGCACGGTTCCCCTAATACAAACTACTCCCCAAAACATAACCGAAGACGAATTCTAGTATCTTGGTATATATATTTTTATCGTTTGGAACGTGCTTGAGTGATACTGCCCACGAGCGATCGTTTTGCACGTTATGCGGAGTTTGAAGAACAAAAAGTTTCTCGTCAAAAAAAAATTATGTCGTTACCTGCATGCCAAAATAGGATCACTTTACTTCTGAGTAGGCGTTTTTTTATTACGGCATCCGTAAGTCCATGCATTTTTTTTTTTTTTTTGTTTTAATGGTGACATTTCAAGATCAGTTGTAAGAATTTTTCTGATTGTTTCTCGATTAACGTTACAATTTTTTGCCATTTTTCGTGCAGACTGATCACATTTTCTTCGAATACGCTCCCTTACATTCTTTATTAGATTTGCAGTACGCACAGTTCTCTTTTGTCCAAATTTGTTATCCAAATAGCGTTTGACGATACGATAAAAATATGGTCGGTTTATATTAAGATGCTTCAGTTCTTGGAAAATCCTTCCGCATTTTAAAACGGTCTTTAATTTTTCTACAATTATAACGCGTAAGTCTGACATGTTCTCTGAAAAGAAAAGTTGAAAACAAAGGTGAAAATGTTATGCAAAATTTTTAAACATGTACTGAAGTGTGTATTTAAAAAAAAAAACTACTAGAATGCTAAGCTTTGTTTTCATTCCATATGAGCTCAAGTAGTTGTAACCATACAAATGTTTTTTTAAATTTAATAACATTGCAATATTTCTGTAAGTTTATTGGTAGGTGCAATACAATTTATTTTATATTTTTCGTAATAATTTTTTTTGTCAGCAGTCGTTCCAACTTTTTCTCTATAATGACGCGCCTCTGTTTTCTTTGACAGCTGACAAAGTTACAATCTTTTACATTTACAGCGTTGCCATCAGCAACGACATTCAGAGTTGCCACCGACTACAGTGGGGAAACAAAGATGGAACTCATTTCCTTTATAAAAAACTACTTTCCTACCCATTTGACTTCTTTCACGCCTATTGATAAATCTTCTTAAATTGAAACTATTTTATACGAATTATTAAACCTTAAAATATATTTTAAACAAACAAGCAGTGAGTATGAAATATTTTAAAATAAACACTTTATTCAATTTCAAATATTTTTCCACTGAACTCAAAACCAGCCAAAATAAATATTTTTGAAATTTCAATTAACTTTAAAACTATTTTGCTTTCATCTTGCACCATTAAATGCAAAAATGGCGCTTAGGCAAAATTTATTGCTTTGCCTCTTAATGCAATGGCAACTTTTTTTTCCAAAAAATAAACTCCGTAAAGTATGCAAGCAAAATGGTATGCAAGTGAATTTTTGCAATTTGTTTTGATGGAAAAAACTAGCTTTGGTTTTTGCAGTTATTATGTTGCATTCACTCTGCAAACAATTTGCTTAATAAAGTGCAGTTGAAATGGCTAAAGTTTAGAGCATGCAATGTACACCGTGAAATAGTGCACCGTGATAGTTGTGAGAACAAAATTATGCACTTGAATTTTAAGGCAAACAATTTTCACACATTTAATTAAAATTTGTATAAATTTTGTATAATTAATAAACTAGTTGATATAAAAACAGATGTAGAAAAAATGTGTCGTTGAAATTTGGACACACATTTACACATTTGTGTTCTCTTTTTTATATTTTAAGGCAATAAAAGCGCTAACAATTAACTTCATTTTATTTTTATACCCACTTCATGTCAACCCCCCTCATAACATCATTTTATTTTTGTCAATCTTAATGCTCGGAATTTCATCACCTTCCTATCGTAAAAACGCGCATCTTCTAGTAATCTTAATGATGCCGTTGATGATTCGCTTTTGAAAGCCACTCACTTTGACCCCCATTAAAATGCCGTCGTTCATCAAACCAAAACTCTCATCATCTCACTCACAAATAAAAGCAGCCTGATCCTGCTAAAACAAAAGCTTTCAAGAAAATATTGCTACTTAGCCAAGTAGCAGCAGGCCGACTCAAGTATTCATAAGTATAAAATACAATAAAAACAAACACGAGCATCTATCTGTTCTATCTATCTGTACATCTGTAGCTTTTATCTTTTGTATGAACTGCCAAAATGTATCTGTTGAGTGCTGCGCTGCCGCTGCTTATGGGCGATTCCGCATTGTTTGCTGCGAAATTAATGTGAAAAAGTTCAAACGTTAAATTTTCGTCCCTTCACTCTTATGACGCTGGGGTTATCCCAACGAGCTATACACCCCCATCATGCCACAGCCTTTACTGTTGGTGGTTGTTTTGAAGTTGCATATCGTTGCGATGCTTGAGTCTATATCTGATTGGCAATGAAAGCTGCACGAAATCACTTTAAATCGTTGCGCTCAATTGAATCTTGATGCGGCTGAATTTAATTAACTTTGTGTCTTAATATTATTTTCTTTTTATATATAATTTGCTGGTTGTACCTTGTGCCGGCTATAATTGATTTAAATTATTTGCCGCTTATTTAAACGTTTTTCATCTTTCTTTACTTGCAGCTTGTGATTGCCATCCAATTGGTTCATCGGGCAAAACCTGCAACCACACCTCCGGCCAGTGTCCCTGCAAGGATGGCGTTACGGGGCTTACCTGCAATCGCTGTGCACGTGGCTTTCAACAGAGCCGCTCCCACATTGCACCATGCATCAGTAAGTTTTTGCAGAAAATATAAATGTTTGTTTTAGATTTATTTATAAAAGTATACGAGCTTATTACTTGTTTAATATCTTTGCGAGTTTTAAAGATAAGATTAAACATAGTAATGAAAATAAAACAGTTTGAAGAGGACAGACACAAAAATATATACGGTCAATTTTTTTCTCTTTAACGTTTCACTCGTACACATATTCTGCAAATATAACAAAAATATTGGATGAAGCCGACCAATTTAGTAAGTATGTATATGGAAGTAGGCCTTAAGACTTGCATTTTATGTAAACAAACTTTCTTCTAACTGTTGTTGTTTTGAAAATATAGCCATTGTTACGTGTGCATTTAAAAGGATTTACTGAAATTGATAATGCACTGTAGGAGCCAAAATGTGTAGTCTTTAACGTTACACGCTCATACCTATTTGTTTCGATTTAAATTTTTTCCATACGCAACTCAGGCAAAATGAACGTATGCAGTGAAGCTGTTTGATTGTTATGTTTTCTTATAATATGATAACAACACTCAGAAAAAATTGCCTATCTTTCTGCTACAAAAAATTTCTCTATTTTCGATAGTAGCAATTTTCTCTTTTTCAAAAAAAAATTTTCTTCAACTAGAATAAATTTTCACATTTTCGAAGAAATATTTCTTCACTTGTGGGAAATGGAAATATTTCAATGTCTCTAATAATGATAAGTATTTTTCTGACACAAAAAAATTCTCATCTTTATCTTTCTTAAGAAAAATGAAGTAACTAATAATTTAAGAAAAAAAAAATGTGTAATAAAATTTCAGGATATATTTCTTAACCTTTATTTAAAAAAAATCTCATCAAAGATCAATTAACATTACACTCATCATATCCATCTTATCAAACCATACTAACATACCAAACCATCTTATCACTGCCTACTAGAGCTTCCAGTTTCATGTGAACACAATTTACACATGTTCACGTGTTGTTTAAAAATCAAGTGAAAATACGAATCTCAACTACACGTGAATTTTATTCAGGAACTTTTTAATTTCTCGTACTTTACGCATGACCCGAACTTTTAAGAACTTTTAAGAGAACTGATGCTCAATGATTTTTATAGTTTATGTGGGTTCCAAGTACAGAATTTGGCCAATTCCTGGGTGCGCCATTTGAACTTTTTAGGGTATAGGAACAAGGATTCAACTGAGCTCGGCACACACTCTCCATATCCATGTTCCGATTTGTATAATCCTAGCATCAATATTTACTGGGTTTATTGTGAATACACGAGTCGGCACGATCAATTCCAATAATCCAAATGATCTCTTCCCCCATTAATACCCAAAATCCTACTTGAATCTCTTGTCCACAGCAACTTTCATTTCAGTTTTAAGAACCCACAGAACCCTACAATGTCCAAATGGTGCACCCAGCAACTAGCCAAATTCAGTATTTGAAACCCGAAGAAGCCATAAAAATCATTGAGAAGCCCCTAGAAGTCTTTTAAATAACACAGTTATTTATTGTTCTCACAAACTCAAAAGAACTATTAACATATTAGCTCATGCCTGAAGTACTTGAATACTATTTAAGTGAATACGAACTTATACACGTATAGTTCGAGAATATAATGCAGGTGTAGTTGAAGTTTACTTTTCGAGTTCCTTGAAGACGTGCAGTTCGAAACATCCATCATAATATACACAACATACTTTATCATTTTTGCATTACCACCACAATTACCATTGAAATTTCCATTTCAATTAACATTTCCTTTCCTTTTTCTTTGAGGCTGCCGTAGCCGCAGGTGCTAAGTGTGTGGCATGCAATCTAATAAATCTTTGTAGACCCGGGTTCGAATCACCATCTGACACAAAAAATTTTTTAATTTTTCTGATCGCCCGTCACCTCTATAACAAACCTCAGAGAGTAAATAACGCCTTATTAAACTTCTTGAGAACATGAACTTTAGCCGTTCGGAGTCGGCATAAAACATGTAGGTCCACTTCTCGGTCAATTGTGTGGAAAAATTTATTAGCACTCACAATACAATTGATCATTAGAGGCTCGGCAAAGTTCTTTCAAGGGCTAAAATGGCCAATACGTTTTGTAACCCTTTTCCTTTATATTTTCCAATTCCATTTACCATTTCCAATTCCATTACCTTTTCCAATACCATTTCCTTTTTCCTTAAATATTTCCATTACCATTACCATTAACATTACTATTACCATTTTTTTTACTATTACCATTACCATAGCCGTTACCATTACCATTACAATTACGATTACCATTACCATTACCACTTCTATTACCATTACTATTACCATTATCATTACCATTACCGCAATAATAATCATTCCCATTAGCATTTCCACTGTCATTATCATTATCAAGTAACAGTATCATTGGCAATACCATTTGCATTACAATTACTATTACCATTGCCATTATAATTACCCTTATCATTACCATTACTAAGGCCAATACCATTTCCATTTCTGTTCCCATTTACATTTCCCCTTCCAATTTCACTGCCATTGCCATTATCGCTTCCACTACCATTGCCATTACATAGCATTACCATAACAATTACCATAACCATTACTATAACCATAACTATTACCATTACCATTGCCATCACCATTACAATTACAATTACCATTTCAATTACCATTACTATTACCATTATCATTACTATTTCTGTAATCATTACCATAGCTAATACCATTGCCATTAAATGTGCCTTTCACATATACTGCATCTTGTCTTTGATCCTCGGACACAAAAAGCATCTACCTTGTTTTGCCTTTTTTATAGAAGATCCTTGAAGTAAGACATCATCATTGTTTTCGAAGTTGTCATCGGGTACATTCTTTAGAATTTGTTCGATAGTGGCCCTCAAATTAAGGTTTATTTTTTGTTCCAACCTTTTATGCATATAAGGTTTTGCCTAAGAGAGACCCAGATTATGAAAAGCAGGCTTCCTTTTTATACCCTTAACCTGAAAGGTGAGGGTATATTAACTTTGTGCAAACGTTTGTAACGCATAGAACGAAGCGAGTCCGGTATAGAAAAGTATATATATTCTTGAGCAGCGTCACCACGTGAGTCGAGCTATCTATGTCCGTCTGTCCGTCCGTCTGTGTGTTGTCCGTAAACACAGGATAAGAAGAAGGAGTTGAGATAATTGGATGAAACTTGGTACACATGGTCACATGCACCCAAAGATCTGCACTATTGAATATTTTTGGAATCCGGCCACGGACACGCCTACCTCCCATACAACGCAAAAATTCAAAACTGCATAACTCAGCTCATAATAAGCCTAGAACAATAAAATTTGGTATGTATGTGTTTTATACTAACACAAAGATGTCTTCGAAAAATGGAGATCATCCGCTCACGGACACGCCCACCTCCCATACAACCCAAAAATTGAAAACGCAATAAATAAGCCTGTGTTATCCTAAAGAGCTTAAATTTGACACATATGTTTTTTATGACAAAACAAAGATGGTTTTGAAAAATGGACGTCATCCGCCTACGGACACGCCTACCTCCCATACAACGCGAAAATTGAAAACTGCATAACTCAGCTCATAGTTAACCTACAACAATAAAATTTGATATGTATGTGTTTTATACCAACACAAAGAAGTCTTAGAAAAATGGACGTCATCCGCCCACGGACACGCCCACCTCCCATACAACCCAAAAATTGAAAACGCAATAAATAAGCCTGTGTTTAGCCTAAAGAGCTAAAATTTGGCACATATGTTTTTTATGACAAAACAAAGATGGTTTTGAAAAATGGACATCATCCACTCACGTACACGCCTACTTCCCATACAACGCAAAAATTCAAAACTGCATAACTCAGCTCATAATAAGCCTACAACAATTAAACTTGATATGTGTGTGTTCTATATCAACACAAACATGTTTTTGAAAAATGGACGTCATCTGCCTACGGACACGCCTTCCTCCCATACAACCCAAAAAGCTTAAAACAATAAATAAGGTTATGTTTGTCATAGAAAATTAAATTTGGTATGTATGTATTTTATACCAAAACTAAGGTGTGTTCAAGAATTGGGAGTAATCCGTCCATGAACACGCCCACCTCCCATAGCGAAAGCACAATAAAGGCATTAACTGTGAGCTACAGGAATAAAACTTGGTATGTGTACATTTTTCATCAACATTTAAATGCATATAAAATATAGGCTTTGGCATTAACAATAAAAATTTTTTTGTTTTTGAAAAGTAGGTTTAGGGTATTTCATAGCCGGCCTAGACCGACCGACTTTAGACTTTCTTTACTTGTTGTTTTTAGTCAGTTTATGCTTGAATGCAAACTGGGATGCAAACTGGGATGAAAGTTCAGACTTCTTTCTTCTGTTAGGTAAAAATGACGGTGGAACTTCAATATTCTTTTTTCAAAGTGTTCCAACTACAGTAGGTTATGTTTGGAAAGCATTTCTTCAAACAATTGAATGGAGGTTAATCAATTATCCATAATTAAGTTTCTGCCAGTTCCGTGGATAGTCTGCCTTATTTTTTTTTAACAATTTGGAGCGGTAAAGGTTCATTGGAACTTTTAATTCCTTTTCCGGTATAGGAAAAAGAATTGCCGGTAACACATTAAACGTACGGGCACCGCTCATTGTTATTATTTTAATACCATACTCATTAGATTTGGATGGAATGTAAATGCGAAAATGAAAATGTTCTCGGAATCCTAACAGCTGTTCATCGATTACACAGTGCGACAAAATTAAACGAAGTTAAAATCCGTAGGAGATGATGTTATTTTTCTGATAGCTCTTGTCGATTCAAAGAATGTTCCATACTCAGGCAATTTGCCTGACCCTCAAAATCTGGACTCATGGTTAAAAAACAGATTTTGCCTGCCTTTGCCCACTTTTTAGCCTATGACTTACCTGATTGTCATCCGATTTAAAAAAAAAGTTGAATAACTCTGTCAATTTCTGACCGATTTTTTAAAAATAAATTGCATTTAAATTGTTAATAAATTAATTTTATGAGTCCTTACAGAACCAGTGCGGTCTCTATATTATATAGTGTATAAAAAATCGTCAAAGTTAGAAAAAGTCGAAAAAATTAAAACAAAGTTATGAATTAGTTATGGCTACAGATCGTTTTGAGGACATAAGAACTCACAAAAAATTTCGTGTTTTATCAGCCATGGAAGATACACATAGAAAGGTAACCTCTGATAACCTAGGTTTTTGCAAATTTCGTTATTGCGGGGAAGTCCCCTTCTAGTGAATGGTAGTCTTATTAAGTAAAATTTTTAAGTATTTGTATTTGTATTTGTTTCAAACCGTAACCCTGTTGAACTAACACCTGTTTTTTTTTTTGTCTTGTTCCACCTATTCACAGAGTTACCGCCACGCATGATAAACATGATGGACACACAGAATACAGCACCCGAACCCAGTTCCAATGATCCGAATGCACCTTATCGCACCGAAGGAGGGCGTGGTAAGTAAGTGTTGCTTTTTCAATTTTTATTTGTTGTCTTTTATGTTGTCTTATTTGTTACGTGTTGTTGTTGTGCGCCAATATACTGCTAAACCCTAAATTTCTTTAAATATGCTTTGCAAAGATGTTTTCATTTTAATTGCTTTAAGATTAACTAAAATAATTATAGAAGTTCTTCTACTAAACTTTAGTAACTAAAGCTTTAAAAATTATGATGCCAGGGTTCAATAAACCAAATAACACTTTAAGGGGCATGTTAAAAAAACACACACACACACAACTTAGTAACACCTGCCGAAGTGCAAGCAAATAAATTAATTATGTCTTAAATGTCTACAACAAAAACAGAGCAGAGGTTTGATTGAGGTTAGCTGGGAAGTAGCTAGAAAGACGTGCAGCTAGAAGAAAATGCTGCAAAAAACATTCTGATACTCTAAATTAGAGTACCAGAAAAAAGTATGCAGACAGCGTTCAAGAAATTTTTCATTCATTCATTAATAATATTAGAGAGGTTGTAAAAAAAAACATACTAACGATTTTTTAAAAGCGACCCTATTTATTAATGTTCCCTATATGAGGAAATACCAAAAACAAAAAATGAAGAGATCCTATAAAAATTCGCTATAATATTGCAGTGAAAAGAATTCAAAGCAAAAAATGCAGCATTTGCGGTGCGCATCCTTCGTGACTCCAGATATGCTGTTGGTGTTGAACCGCGAACATCAAAACATAAACAGGCACAACAACAACACTTCAATATAATGTGCCACCACCACCACCACCCACTTTCAGCACACCCACGCACAGAGCAACTCTTGCAGTGTTACGTTTGCAACATGCTGAAGGCTTAAACTGCTGTTCAGCTGCAGTGTTTGAGTATATGTGAAACAAACACATAAGCGAGCATGGCTGTGTGCGTGCGTGTGTGCTTGGCTTGTACAACATCAAGGATAATCGCTTGTTAATCAGCGACTTAATATGCTGCAATAGCTGCTGTTGCTGCTGCTGTTGCTGCTGCTGCTTGTGTCGAATAGCAACATCAAAAGTTCATATGTAGAAAGCAGCAAATATTTTCATTTACATTTTTTATCTCTTTCTTTCTCTCTCTCTCTGTGTTTTTTTAATACCCACAGGAACATAACGTACTATAATAAAGTAGACTTGCGATAATGGAGCAACACTTCTACTTAAATCCTTAAAAAAAATATAACCATTAAATAAAATATCATGTGATATGATAGCACACGCCAAGCTAGAGTGCTGAGCAAAATAGTGGAGAAAATAATGAAAGAAAAAAAAGCAACAGCCAACTTCATTCATATAATTTTTGCTATCAGGTTATTTATTATCAAGTCTTGCAGTTATAGCAGTTTTGTTCATTTATAGTTAAAAAAAAATATCACAAGTGGTCTGTCGCCAGTATTTATAGTCGCTGGTATCAAGGAATTTTATTAGAGAAATTATATTGAGATATTTAGTGCGGTAAAATATGTTGACCATAGAAATTATTTTGCTTCTAAAAGTATAGAGGACCCTTAAACATTAGTTTGTCCAAAGTGTGCCCATGAGTACCGCCACCCAAAGGATATATTGAGAGTGCACTTCGTTACTTTTATCAGACATAGACCTTTAATTAATTTGAACACACTTTCTGTCTTAGTATTCCAAATTTTTAAAAGTAGCACTCATGTCCCATCAACATGAAGAATGTCCCATCAACATAACAAGTCCAAGTCCAAGTCCAAGTCCAAGTCCAAGTCCAAGTCCAAGTCCAAGTCCAAGTCCAAGTCCAAGTCCAAGTCCAAGTCCAAGTCCAAGTCCAAGTCCAAGTCCAAGTCCAAGTCCAAGTCCAAGTCCAAGTCCAAGTCCAAGTCCAAGTCCAAGTCCAAGTCCAAGTCCAAGTCCAAGTCCAAGTCCAAGTCCAAGTCCAAGTCCAAGTCCAAGTCCAAGTCCAAGTCCAAGTCCAAGTCCAAGTCCAAGTCCAAGTCCAAGTCCAAGTCCAAGTCCAAGTCCAAGTCCAAGTCCAAGTCCAAGTCCAAGTCCAAGTCCAAGTCCAAGTCCAAGTCCAAGTCCAAGTCCAAGTCCAAGTCCAAGTCCAAGTCCAAGTCCAAGTCCAAGTCCAAGTCCAAGTCCAAGTCCAAGTCCAAGTCCAAGTCCAAGTCCAAGTCCAAGTCCAAGTCCAAGTCCAAGTCCAAGTCCAAGTCCAAGTCCAAGTCCAAGTCCAAGTCCAAAATCTTGGTTACATATTCTCTTATAAAACAAGAATAAAGACACAAATAAAAAACTAAAAACCTAAAAACGAAAAGAAAAAATCAAAAGTCAAATTTCAAAAGCCAAAAATTAATTAATAGAAATTCAACTCAAATGTCCAAGTTCATGAGTCAAAAACGTTAAAAGTCATAAATGCAGAGTCAGAAGTCACAAATCCAACAGCGATATAAAATCAAAAGTCAAAAAATCAAGCCAATAGTTAAAAATCAAAATGATATGTCAAGTGTCAAATGTTAAATGTCAAATTTCAAGTGTCAAATGTCAAATGTCAAATGTCAAATGTCAAATGTCAAATGTCAAATGTCAAATGTCAAATGTCAAATGTCAAATGTCAAATGTCAAATGTCAAATGTCAAATGTCATATGTCAAATGTCAAATGTCAAATGTCAAATATCAAATGTCAAATGTCAAATGTCAAATGCCAAATTTCAAACGTAAATGTCAAATGTCAAATGTCAAATGTCAAATGTCAAATGTCAAATGTCAAATGTCAAATATCAAATGTCAAATGTCAAATGCCAAATTTCAAACGTAAATATCAAATGTCAAATGTCAAATGTCAAATGTCAAATGTCAAATGTCAAATGTCAAATGTCAAATGTCAAATGTCAAATTTCAAATGTCAAATGTCAAATGTCAAAATTAAAAATAAAAAAAAAAACAAAAATCCAAGTGAAAGAAATTTAAAACAAAAATGTCAAAGGTCAATAAAGTTAAAGTTTAAGAGTCAAAAGTCAAGTGTCAGAAATAAAAAGTAAAAAATCGAAAGTAAAAATATCAAAAGTTCAAAATTAAAAATCAAATAGCAATAGACAAAATACACAGGACAAGATTAATTAAACACTAAAAAAAACAAAAAAAATCAAAATTGAAAGATCAAGTCGAAAGTGAAAAGTCATGAACCAAGAGTCGGAGTCATTAATCAAAAGTTATAAATTTAAAATCAAAAATGTCGAAGGTCATCAAGTTAAAGTTCAAGAGCCGACAGTCAAAAGCCAAGTGTCAGAAATCAAAAGTAAAAAATTGATTCAAAAAATCATGCAAATTAAAAAATCATAAGTTTAAAATTAAAAGACAAATTACAATAGACCAAATTCACAGGTCAAAGTGAAACATTAAAAAAACAAAAATATAGAATCTTAATTCAAAGTTTAATACCCAAAAGTAAAACAGCTATGAATCAAGAGCCTGAAGTCATAAATAAAAATTAAAAATTGAAATAAAAAATCAAGTGAAAAGTTCAAAATTAAAAGACGAAGGTCAGAAGTCAAGAATAAAAAGATAACAGTCAAAGTTGAACAGTCAAGAGTCTAAATTGCAAATTCTTGAAACAAGACTCTGAAGTCTCTAAAGAAACAAAAGTCAAAAGTTCAAAACATCAAAATTCAAATGTCAGAAATCATGAATCAAGAGTCAATAGTCAAGAGTGAAAACGCAATTAAAGAAAAAGTCATAAATAAAAAATCAAAAATAAAAATCGAATGTAAAAAATAAAAAATTCAAGTCAAAAGTATAAATAAAATTATTTTTTTTTATTTAAAGATCAACCCATAAAATGCAATTTTCTGCTGTTTGAAATGGAAAAACAAATATTTCAGAAAAGCGAACAGAACAATTTAAGTTTTAACGCTCATTTTTTGTCTAAAAGAGTCTTATTTTTAATGCTTATTAACAATTTTATTATACTTTAACGGTAAAGAAGGAAATAAATGGAAAGTTTTTTGTATAATTATAGTTTATTTACATAGTTTTAATGCATAAAAGTAAATTATGCTTCACAAAAAAAGAGATAAGTGATCTTTAGACCGAGAGAAAAAGTTTGTTCTCAAAAGAAGAGCAAGTGAAAAATACTTTTATACTTTAGAAATTTGCACGCATTCTCGCTACTTGGATATCAATATTATCAAAAGTTGTAATTTTAGAACCAATGCTAGACTCCACTGAACCAAAAAGCGTACATAATAATTATTTATTTTTATATGGATTCCATGAATCGCAATCATGAATGAATATGAAATACTAATGATGATATCTTTGTAAGAAATACAAATAAGAAAAAAGACAAAAATATGACACTAGTTTTTACAGTTCATAAAGTGTGTGTACAAGACACATAAACCAATAAAAAATCGTAAAAACCAAACATGATTATTCATGAATTATTCATGTTTGGTTTTTAAAAAAATAGTTGGCAATTTCAGTTCTTGAAAAGACTTTGACCGAGCTTCTAACGATCAATTGTGTTGTGTGTGTTATTAAATGTTTGCACAAAATTAACCGAGAACTGGACCTACATGTTTTATCCCGAATCCGAAAGGCTTATGTTGATGTTCTCAAGAAGATTTACATGGTTTTGTTTATACTCTGAGCTTTTGCTATTGTTCGCAGAGATATGACGGCCGAGCAGAAAAATGTATTTCTATTGAAAACAACTTTTGACCTGTGTGAGTATTGAACTCGGAATTCTCTGGCTCGTACGCTACACACTTAGCACGCTCGACCATGGCCGCCAACAATCATTCATTATTGCTGTGATTAACATTCATGAAATACATGTGGGAGAAATATGAGGAGAACAAGATAAAAATGCACGAATCTCTTGCACATTTACAAGGGCAGTGTGAACTACTTTATGAATTTAGTGATCGAAATTCATAGAATCCACGTACAAATTCAAAGGCAGCAAGTATGGTTCATAAGAAAAGAGTCAAAAATATATGACACTCATGTACTTACACAGTGGAAGCTTGAGCCACTTTATGCATTTAGTGACAAAAATTCATTCATCCGTCATTAACATTAGGACTCCACTCAAAAAAAAACAAAAACACAAACTAATAAACTGACTTAAAAATAAAGGCAAAAAGAATGCATATTGTTATTCGCATGTGTTTGTGTGTTCAACAGTTAGAATTTGACGCGAGCCAAACAGGACAACTTGAGAAAACTGTGTGTACTTATTTGAATACGCACCTTTTTTTCATTATTTTCGACTTTCACCAACTTAGAAGATTTAGATACACTAAATCATATAGAGATCACGCAGTGTCCTGCATGGATACATAAAATATATTTAATGCAAATTTAAACGCAATTTATTCTTTTAAAATCAGTTTGTAACTAACAAAGTACTTAAATTTTTCATAAAAAGAGATTTTTTCAAAAATACATTTTCGACACACAGTGCATTCATCCGATACAAAATTGGTACAAAAATAGTAGGAGTGGTAAGTTGAATCTTATTAAGAAAAATTGCAAGAATGTTTGAAATCAGCCAGTTCCTAGGGGTACCTTTCTAGGACCTTTATTAATTTTTTAAATTATTTTCTATGGGAGATACACACAAAAGTTGACCGATCTTAACAAAATTTGATGAGAACGCTAGGCAATAAAAGATATAAATGTGCACTGAAAATGGTACAAATTGAAAAGACCTTAGGGGTATCTCCCTTGGACACATATTAAATTTTTACATGATTTTGTATCGGAGGTACATACAAAAGTAAGCTGGTCCTAACGAAACTCGGTCAGAATGCTAAAAAAATAAAGTTATAGATGAGTATTGAAAATTGTAGAAATCGGTAATACCTTACGAGTACCTCCCTTGGACCCTACTTAAATTTTTACATGATTTTGTATGGGAGGTACATAGAAAAGTATGCCGATCCTAACGAAACTCAATGAGAATGCAACAAATAGAGTAATAGATGTGTACTGAAAATGGAAGGAATTGTTAAGACCTTAAGAGTACCTCCCTTAGACCCATATTCAATTTTTACATGATTTTGTATCGGAGGTACATACAAAAGTATGCCGAACCTAACGAACCTCAATGAGAATGCTAAAAAAAATAGAGTAATAGATGTGTACTGAAAATGGTAGAAATCGGTAAGACCTTAAGGGTACCTCTCTTGCACTTATATTATAATAAGTTGTTTGAGTGACATTCTTAAAAATTTATTTTCATAAAAAAAATTAGTAAATTTCAGGCATGCACGTTAACGTTAATTTTAACGGTAACCGAAATATTTTTTTTGTTTCGTTGAAACGAAATAAAAAAATAGCGTTAATTCAAAAAACGAAAAATATTTATTTCGTTTCGGAGAAAACGATATAAAATTTTTTCGTTTTTTTCCCAATCAACCGTTGAAAATAACGTTAATTTCAACTTAAAAATTTCGTTTTTTTTATATCAGAAGAAATTTTTTTTATCATAGGAGAAAATTATAGAAAATTTTTCGTTTTTCAACGAAACGAAATTTGCTTTGATAAATTTTTAACGTTATTTAAAAAACGAAATAATTTTGATAATTTATTTTTCGGTTTCAACGAAACGAAAAAATTTTGTTGATTTCGTTGAGCATGTCTGGTAAATTTGTCAATTACAGACCTATTTTCGTCAAATAAAAATCGTCAAAGTTGGAAAAAGTCGAAAAAATTTACAAAAAGAGTAAGTTTATTTGCAGAGTAAGTAGACAGAGATTTCTCAAGTTGTACCAAACAATATATATCTTTGCCAAAATATATGTTGGAAAAATTGAAGTTTCATCTTTCAGGATCCGCTTAAATTTTAAAATTTGTTGGCAATCAGGTAAATTATAGGCCAATAAGTAGGCAGAGGTAGTCAAAATCGGTTGTTTGACCATAAGTCAAGATTTTGGGGATGTCCGGCAAATTTCAAGTATAGAACATTCTTTAACTCGATAAGACTTACCCGAAAATATCCTTATCTCCCAGGTATTTTAGACTGTGCTATTTATAATCTCACTCTTTGCCTTTTTTAGTAAGTTCTATTCTTACTCCTTCTTACATTCGTGTTAAAAATAATGTATTTTCTAAAACCAAAAAACCAATAAACAATCGAGACTATATAAATATTATCTAGTGAATTCTCTTCATAGCGTGCACAAAACGGTCTTCACGAAATTATAAACAAGAAACCTTTTGAAACTGTTTCCCTTAAGGTTAACACTTTCAAAACAAAATAAATCTAAGGATCAACCGACAACAAAGCCTGTCTGGTTGTTTGCTGCATGGTTTTTTGTCAGTCCGTCCGACATTTATTCAAACAAAAACTATCACTACTCTTTACACCCTACTTAACTCAATAACCTGCACCATAGAAAAAACACACACACAAAACTTCATCATAACAAAAATGTATGCCATAAATTATGTAGTTTTACGGTAAGTTTATAATAACAACTAGCTAAGAAGGATTAAAGTGGATCAAAGAGAGAGAGAGAGAAAAAAAAAAAAAAAAAAAAAACACAAAAGCCAAACGTAGCAATGCAACAGGAAGGAAAAGTTTTTGTAAACTTATGCATAGATTAAGTGAAATATTGAAATACTTGCCATAACACTAACATGCAGAAGTTTTTGTGCAACATTGTCTTGTGTACACTTTGGTTAAATATAATGCTGCTAATTGGCTTGAAATATTTACACGAAACTAAAAAGTAGTGCATAATGAGGGCTACATTTTTGCACCCCTCTTGTTGCCAGCAACACAGCAACTCTATTTTAACTGACTTTTTGCTTCAAGATGAAGTTGTGTTAATATTAGAGCAAAATTAAATATAAAATTACAGAAAAAATACAGAGACGGTAACACTGAAAACCGTAGCATGGCAAAAGTTTACATTAAAAAAAAACTTTGTCCTCGCAAATATAAAGAATAATTTAGTTAAAATAAACACTTTGCGCTCTTTGCATTTAATTTACTTTACTTTGAGTGTCAGTGTTGCATTTTGTGTGTGTGTGTTTTTTTTTTTTTGTCCTTCCACTTTTTTCAAAATCCAGTGAGAGAGTTTTTTGCGTCTCTGGTTAGGGTGCCTTGGGAAGTATAGAGTCAGTTATGAAATAAAAATATGAATTTATAATTTTACTGATGCTATTAGCGAAAAGTGAGCAAATCTTCTCGAATTTATTTTTCAATTTAAATAATTTTGTTAACTTTTTAGTTTGGCAAAGTGAATTCGCATGTGAATAATAAACAAAAGAAAAAGCGGTAAAAATTTAAAAATTTTTAGACTTACAACCAATTTTATTACTTCAGAAAGAATTAAAAGCTCTTGCTGATTTAGGTAGTTGGATATGAGTAGATTGATTAATTTTGATGATTGCGTGCACCCTTAATTGCAGTAGAGGGATTTGGATTCAGATTCGTATGTAATATTCATGACAACACCGAATTCGTAAAAATAAAAAAATTTAAGTGGCAGCCCATCTTGATTTTTAAAATTCAGACATCACATTCGAGTTCATCGAACGCATAAAACTGTCAGATAATGTTAAATACCCTTAAAAAACATATTTTTGGTATCAGCTCTTTGCTAAAAAATATACATAATTTTAAAATTTTGACAATTTTTACCTAGTGGTGGCATAACACTTAACATAATCTAAGCAAAATACAACATTTTGACCATATCTGCATTGAAGAGCTCTTTTAGTAATTACTTTTATATGACTGACGAATCAATAAATCTTAAATAAACTTAAAGTGACACCTGAAGGTATACATTAAAAAAACTAAAACCATCAAATCAAACCAAACCAACATAACGACTACACCCTAATGACGTGTCTAATGGTCCTTTCTAAAATGCTGCTGCCATTTACACTAATAAATTGCTCTGTTTATTACTCATGCCTTAAGTAATAAAATTGGCCTTTAGACAAGACAATACAATAAGCAAAACAATTCTAAAAAAAAAACACACACTTAACTCAGTGATGACTTCAATCAGTGTGCTCCATATTCACAACTAATTAAAGTTTGAATAAAATTAGATTAAAGTTCTAATTCTAGTCACTTTTAATTAAAATACTGACTCATTTTAGCCCATGTTGGAGCTAAAAAAAAAGAAAAAAATTAATTGTGGCACAGAGTGCTAAAAAACATCCACATTATGAATAAACATAGCTTTTGAAACCATAAAAAAATTGGCTTTGGTTTAACAAAAATAGACACAATAACATTTGTTCGTTCGATTTAGTGTTTTGAATAGTTGATTCTATTCGTAGCTGAAATGTTCATCTTAATAAACACAAGTAGCACACATGCATAATAATGGCCCAATTTGTAGCGTAACACATTAATTTGGAACAGAGTGATGATGGGTGCAACAGTAGGAAAATTCTTCAAAAATTAGTTAATGTTCAAGGAAAAGGTGCATCTTCCAAAAAAAGCATCTCAATGAATATTAAAAAAAAATCCAATACTTATGTATTAGTGTGTCTAATGTATAGGCGCTCTTAGAGGAAGTATCATTTGAATCTTGAAGAACACAGTCTTCTTTTTTTGTATAGGTCCTCTTTATAAAAGTCCTCATCGCGCAATTTTTTATAACAATTTTTTATGATTCCCTTCAAGGCGTCTTCAAAAGTATTACAAAATACGATAAAACTGTAAAAGTATTGAATGAAATTGTATGGTTAAGCTTTTGCGCTTGTCATCACATAAACTTTCATTTGATACCAATATAGCTTAATAAATATTTTTAAAAATATTTCACTTTTTAAACCTATTTTTTCAACCTCTATAACTCAAAATCAAAATCAAAATCAAAATCAAAATCAAAATCAAAATCAAAATCAAAATCAAAATCAAAATCAAAATCAAAATCAAAATCAAAATCAAAATCAAAATCAAAATCAAAATCAAAATCAAAATCAAAATCAAAATCAAAATCAAAATCAAAATCAAAATCAAAATCAAAATCAAAATCAAAATCAAAATCAAAATCAAAATCAAACTCAAAATCAAAATCAAAATCAAAATCAAAATCAAAATCAAAATCAAAATCAAAATCAAAATCAAAATCAAAATCAAAATCAAAATCAAAATCAAAATCAAAATCAAAATCAAAATCAAAATCAAAATCAAAATCAAAATCAAAATCAAAATCAAAATCAAAATCAAAATCAAAATCAAAATCAAAATCAAAATCAAAATCAAAATCAAAATCAAAATCAAAATCAAAATCAAAATCAAAATCAAAATCAAAATCAAAATCAAAATCAAAATCAAAATCAAAATCAAAATCAAAATCAAAATCAAAATCAAAATCAAAATCAAAATCAAAATCAAAATCAAAATCAAAATCAAAATCAAAATCAAAATCAAAATCAAAATCAAAATCCAAGTCAAAATCAAAATCAAAATCAAAATCAAAATCAAAATCAAAATCAAAATCAAAATCAAAATCAAAATCAAAATCAAAATCAAAATCCAAGTCAAAATCAAAATCAAAATCAAAATCAAAATCAAAATCAAAATCAAAATCAAAATCAAAATCAAAATCAAAATCAAAATCAAAATCAAAATCAAAATCAAAATCAAAATCAAAATCAAAATCAAAATCAAAATCAAAATCAAAATCAAAATCAAAATCAAAATCAAAATCAAAATCAAAATCAAAATCAAAATCAAAATCAAAATCAAAATCAAAATCAAAATCAAAATCAAAATCAAAATCAAAATCAAAATCAAAATCAAAATCAAAATCAAAATCAAAATCAAAATCAAAATCAAAATCAAAATCAAAATCAAAATCAAAATCAAAATCAAAATCAAAATCAAAATCAAAATCAAAATCAAAATCAAAATCAAAATCAAAATCAAAATCAAAATCAAAATCAAAATCAAAATCAAAATCAAAATCAAAATCAAAATCAAAATCAAAATCAAAATCAAAATCAAAATCAAAATCCAAGTCAAAATCAAAATCAAAATCAAAATCAAAATCAAAATCAAAATCAAAATCCATATCCATATCCATATCCATATCCATATCCATATCCATATCCATATCCATATCCATATCCATATCCATATCCATATCCATATCCATATCCATATCCATATCCATATCCATATCCATATCCATATCCATATCCATATCCATATCCATATCCATATCCATATCCATATCCATATCCATATCCATATCCATATCCATATCCATATCCATATCCATATCCATATCCATATCCATATCCATATCCATATCCATATCCATATCCATATCCATATCCATATCTATATCTATTTCCATATCCACATCCATATTCACATCCACATCCATATCCATATCCATATTTTAATCTTATTTCGAATTTAGAATTTAGAATTTAGAATTTAGAATTTAGAATTTAGAATTTAGAATTTAGAATTTAGAATTTAGAATTTAGAATTTAGAATTTAGAATTTAGAATTTAGAATTTAGAATTTAGAATTTAGAATTTAGAATTTAGAATTTAGAATTTAGAATTTAGAATTTGGAATTTAAAATTTTTTAGAAATGAAGCACTTCATTGCAATAAATAGAAAACCACCTATTGGAAGCCATCACTGCCTGTTCTCTCTTCCTCTTGTCTCTCCCTATTGTCATCTTACTTTGTAAGTGACATAGTTCACAGGAATTGATTCGTACGCACAACAAACAATATCTCGTTCACTTTTGAACTGACTGAATATTTCGATTGATATTTTTTCACTGTATCCTCTGAACAATCGCATATTTGTATAGTTTTAAAGAGTTGATTCATTACTCTACTTCAGGCTTTTATAATCGGGTCCTTAGTGGATATTCCTACATTTTATAAATCATTTTGTTTTGATTTTTTTTTTTTGTATGGTAACTGATTTCATTATCATGGTACAACAGTATTTATGTCTTTCTTAAAATTTATTTAAAATTAGCTGCAACTAAACAAGAGCAAGCAAATTTTTAAGCATCGCAAAGGCTGGCAACAAAACAGAAGATCAACAACGAGACAACGCGTGGCCAGCCGGCCAGCCAAGAAGATGTTGATGCGTATCGCTTGGATACCAAACAAATTGCCATTACATGGCATTTTAAATCGATCACATACATTAAGCAACAAAGAAAGCCAATTGATCTCGAATTTTAATGTAGAACTAAATATAAATTTAAAATAAAATCGTCGTTTAGTGATTTTTTGTTTGTTTTTTCTTTGCGTGAGTTTGGATTGACAGATGTGCTGGTTAAATTTCAGCAGAAATTTAAAAAATTTATATAGCTACAACAGCTGTCTTGACATGTTATATTTTTAAATATTTTGCACATTCGATAAGATCAACACATTGCAAGAAGACATAAAATAATTCTGAAATATAACAAGAACAATGTTTGGAATATGAAAAATTTTAAGAAAAAATTGATTTATATACAATTTCTGGAGAACAAAGATTTTATTTACATAGATAAAGTTTACAAACAGTATTTTTTTCGATACCATGAAATTTATGTTTAAAATTTTTTCTGATTAAATAAAAAGTTAGGTCAGAGTCAGTGATATTGACAGGCGCCTTTATAACTTTTCTTTAGTTTGTTTAACTTGCTTGTTTGTCTTAATTTTATGATTTCCTTTGATGTTTTATTAACGCTAATAAAATTGTATAAATAATATATTCGATTTATAAAATTACTTATGTGCCTGTTTTTTTTTTTAATTTCCTTGCAGAATGCGAAAAATGCAAAATAAGCACCAAAAGGTTAAATCTCAACAAGTTCTGCAAAAGAGATTACGGTAAGTAGTAAACCTAATACTAAATGTAGTTCTCAGGTAGTTCAACTAGTCAAAATAATTGTTAAAAAATTAGGATTTTCTTTTAATATAACTAACATAATTTTTTCTCATTTCGCACAGCAATAATGGCGAAAGTGATTGGACGCGAAGCGAGCACCGAAGTCACCAGCAGCGAGCAGTACAACACCAAAGAGAGCCAACAGCAGGCCGACGACGAGGAGGAGGCGGTCAAGTTCGATTTGCAAATTCAGGCAATATTCAAGCGCAGCCAAAACGATCGAACAAGCACAACAACAACAACAACAGTGAATACAATACTAAAACGCGGTCCTATGACCTGGATCATACCATATAAGAATCTTGAGTGCAGGTGCCCGAAAATTAAAATGAATAAGTAAGTTTTTAGGATTATTATTAATACTAAAAAAAAAAAAAAAAAAATACAGACCAGTGTCGACCACGTAGTACCCTCGCGAGGGAATCTATACTTTCCACACATACACGAAAAAAAAACAATGGGCTCAAATCAAGCTCGTGTTAATTTTTTAATAAACAATTACATTAGGGCTTGATATCAAGAACATTATGGCTTAGCTCAGATTCATTCCCCAAAATTAATTGGTTTGGGATTGTTTAAAGCTCAAATTTCTCTCCGTGTACGCATATCAAACGTACTCTGGCAGTTATTGCAAGCAACATCAGTCAGTGCTTGTCTGACAATCAAGCAATCAGGTTTGACCAACAGCCGCTCAGGCTTTTCTAATTCTGTAGGCAATGTCCTCCTCACACCAACCTCAACTGAACTACTGTAATCATATGATTTGTTTGACTCAAAACTTTTTTTCTAAAGCTACTCTTTACTCCAGTAGACATCGCATCTGCCTAAAAATAATCCGCTATAATTACTTGTATATAAGCTTCATGCTTATGTAATTATACATGTAATAATTTATAATTAAACATATGTAATTATACATGGCTACATAAACAAACGTATAAAAATGTTAACAAATCTGTCATACACAAAATTCCTGAACGCAAACACTGTTTTCGAGAATTAATTCACGGGCTAAGTATATCGTGTGTGCATGAATTTGTAAAAATTGTGTACAAAATTCACAACAAATAGTTAGATAGCGACAGCAAAAGATTTCATATCATGTGTATCATTACCGTAAAAAAATTATGAATTATGAATTTCTTGTACACAAACTTTATGAACTTTAAACACTACGCTTATGAAATATTCATATTCTCGTGTTTTTTTCATATCATGCATGATCAGAATGCACCAGCACGGAAGCCTGCTTCTGTCCTATCAATCATCGAGTAAAGGTTTTTATAACCGCCCAGAAAAACTTTCGTTACAATTTTTGAAACGACAAGAAACACACAGATGGCACTCCAGATATCACATTACTTTTAGATTGACTATCTTGAGAATCTTAATAATTATGCAGTCAGTCCACTACTTTGAGGAAACTTTCATTAAGCCGGGCTAGACGGATAAGCGGACATAGCAGCAAGTCTAGGGCTAGCTCTGCAGAACTCCGCAGAGTTCCCCCAATGCAAAAGTAGTCGGTACCAGGACTACTTTTGCATAATTATATATTATTGTTTCCTTTGAATCCATTTAGTGATTTGGCACAGTCAAAGCTAGTTTTGAATCAAGCTCAGCGTCTGCTTGAAGGATCTTTATTGCTTCTTGACTTTCTGAGAGTATATAAATATGTTACCACATAGTTTTTTACGGAGATATTCCCGGACGCATACTTCAATAGCACGTATTTCCGCTTAGAATATGTTGGGAGTATAGCCCATTTTAAGGTCTTTTTGCAATCGGGGACAATACACTCCTGGGGCCTTACTCTGTAACGCGATTCGAAAGTTAAATTGTTCGAATTCGGAAATTTGATACTCTGCCATTCGACTTTCGAATTAAATATTTTGACATTTCTTCTGTATTTTCACACAGATTTTCGCATTTTTAACGTTAAAAAGTCAGTTATGCTATCTTTATATTGAATGAAACGATAAGTTAAGTCACTATCACTAATGCAAAAGAGTAACATATTGAAATTTTACTTTCGAATTGCATTTAATTTTCGAATCGCATTGCCTTCCGAATCGCGTTACAGAGTAAGGCCCCTGCTCCTGTTTCTCTATTTTCGAGTTTAAAGGGTACGCTGCCTTTATATTTTCCCAATACTGTGTTGTCATTGCGTACATCAAGTTCTGATGCTGCTTATGCAGTTCCTTCTTTGTTATTCGGGCTGTAAGTACGGAGTCGCAATGATATACACTGTTTCACGGTAGTTGGTTGTGGTAGAACGAGTACGCAAAATTTTAAAGAATGACTAGATACTCAGTGGTTACTGAATGACCTATCAGTTTATACCTACTGTGATACTTGTGAAAGGTCGTCCGGGCTTTTGGTTCTCCTTAAGTCTGGGTTTCCTGTTGAGCGGCCATGGTTCTCTCAATTCATTTTTGTATAAGGGGAATGTCAGCACAACTGAAGGTTGCCACAGTGAATCAATGCTCAAGAATTGGTCACATATGCTGTGAGAATGTCCTCTTTACGAAGGTCAATTTACGATTTTAAATTTAATTTCCATAGGCATTGCTCAAATAGCAAATGTAAAGTTTTATGTTGGCAATGCGCTTGCCTCCAGTGGACAAATTGTCAGATTAAACAATTTCGCATGTCAGGTGCTTACAAGACGCCGTACAGGTGAATGGATATTTTTAACTATACGACTAATTATTAGTTAAACTGATACCACGGAAATTCTGCTTTCCCTGGTTGTAGCCAGACTGACTTGTTGGGCTGAACCTTTGGCGAGCTTCAATCAATAACAAGGAGAAGTTACAATTATCCGACTTGATGCTGTACCCCTGAGTACAGAAGAGGTGTTAGATAGGCCTCCACTTAAAGCAATGGTTGCGAATGTCATCATAACATAAGTTAATTTGGTACCTTTGCAATCTCAAAGGAATACCAGTCAACGCAATGTGTCGGTACTGTGTTAAGAGCACCGTAAAATAAAGCCTTCACGGCAAGTGAATCTTCTAATGTTTTTGTGAGATTTAGAATAATGGAAAATTTTAAGCAGCCTCGGTAGTCGAGTGGTAAGCGTGCTTGACTGCCAACCCAGAGGTTCCTGGTTCGAATCCTGGTCTAGCCATGTTCCTACGATTTTACCTTTCTTTAATTTTTTACTCATTTCTAATCAAATAAAACTTTATCAATATGTACAAGTTTGGAAGTTGTAGTTGGTGGTAGAGATTTTTTTGGAATGAATTTGCTTGATTACTCGAATTGACTGAGGTAAAGGCATAGCACTTGCCTCAGATTCAAATTCGAATGTTGATATAGCACTCCGCCACACAAATAAAATTCTACACTTGTTTCTCTTGATTTCTCTTTCTCTCCTACTTATCTATATACCCATTTCCGAACCAAGGCAGACTTGACTGAATAGGTTTGACAGCTGAAATCCTTGGTTCAAAGCCAAAAATAAAAAACAAGTACAAGGAGAACAAGTCTAGAGAACGTTGTCATGTCCCTATATATACGTATGTATTAATAATATAACCAGTATATTTTCTTCTGAATTGAAATGTTTATCTTAAAATTAAACCTTCGAAGTTTTGAAAGAATCGTGAATATTAACGACCTAAAATGTCAAGAGACTGAGAGATAGAAACTCTTTAAACTGTTTATCGATAGATTCATTTTTAAGTTTTTTTTAACTTATAAAAAATTTTGAGCTTACAACTTTAAAATTTATGTATTTTTTATATTAATTTTGAATTTGTTTTATTTTTGCAGATCTTATTTAATTTTGGGCAGAGATGTTGAGAATCCACCCGGTTACTTGGGCATCGGACCGCGTTCTATTGTCATCGAATGGAAGGACGAGTGGTACAGGCGCTTGAAACGTTTCCAGCGACGAGCGCGAACATGCGAATAAATTCTTAATTAATCTTAAAAACAAAAATATATGATAAAATAAATAATAAGAATAATTTGTTTGGTAATAAGTTCTAGGATGTAAGCAAAGAGTTTTAAAATATTTGACAAAAAAAAAAAAAGTAAAAAATACAAATGATATTTATTGCAATATAAAACTGAGCAAAGATTATATTCCTGAGTTTTGTGGTAACATGATTTTTACTCCAATTTTTTTTTTTATTAATTAATTTTTAATATATTATTTTCGTTGTAATATTGTACATTTTTTGATTCATGCAAGCTAATAATAATTAAGTTTGTTTTAATTAATAAAAACAAAAAGCTTAAAATATTTATAAATGCTAACAATAAGAATTTTAGAACTAATATTTTTAACAAGATAGTAATAATTTTTTTTTTTTCTTTTTTAAACAAAACTAACAAAAATAAAGAGCAAAAAATTATTTAACTTCAAAATACTCGATAGAAAAAAGATGTTTTTTTGCTAACGATGACTTGTAAGAACTTTCGTCAAAATAAATTATCAATTTTGCGATGATATTTTAGCAACAAGTTATCGTTAGATTTTTGTGTGATAGACATTTAACAATGGCAAAAGATTTTCTACAGTATTTTAGGGACTGAGTTTGTGCTGCATATTTGGTCCTGAGACTTAATTTAAAAAATATTTTAAATCAAATCGAACAGCTCTAAAGTTTTAACAAAAAACAATTAATTGTTTTTAATAATTATAAAAATGTCAATTTGAAAAAAAAAAAAATTAAGCAAAACTTATATTAGAGTTATTCATAAACATATACATAAAAACACATAAACATATATGTATTGTTATGTATGTATGTATATATGTGCCAAAAATGCATTTTAAGCCTCAATATTTTGCCATATGTTATAAAATAAACAACAACAAAAAAATAAAACAAAATTCCAAACAAAATTTGTTTAAAACCAATATAAATGCTTAAACAATCCTACAAAATGCAATAAATAGCAATAAAATCAAAACAAATGCAATAAAAACATAACAAACAACAATAACAACAAAAATAACAACAACAACAACAGCAACAAATAAGTATTAAACAACAACGCAATTTAATAGTTTGTTAATTAAACACAATAAATAACACAAATAATGAGCAATTCAAACAAAAATATTTCAAAGTCTGAATGTTATTAAAAAAAAAAAAACAAATTATTTAGATTTTTAACGCTTTGTATTCATATATTTTAAAATAGCAACTAATAATAAAATGAAACAAAATATTTATATATATTTAAATTAATATTAACTAACATTCAAACACTAATTCTAACACTAATACACACACAGACACACGAGCTCACGCACACTTGCTCGTCCAATAATTGTTTGTTATTTCGAAAAACTACTTAAATGAAAATTAATATGAAAAAAAAATAAAAATTAATTTTGTGCAAATTCAATAAGCATAAAATTAATCATAAGCAATGTTTAAATGTGATTCACAAAAATATAATAATTAATTGCAACAACAACACACAAACGAATCTTGAATTGAAAAGTTATAAAATATGAAAAAAAAAAACAAATAATAAATGCAAGTCATAAAAGTAAGAGAAAGAAAACAATATAAGAAATAAAATCTAAAATCAAATACATTATGAAATAAAAATAATATTGTACAGTTATCATCTGTTCGTTTTACTATAAAATTGATGTTAGTTTTACATATAAGCATTATTATTCTGAAAAACTATAGAAACACGCTTGAGAAATGTGCATTATTCCATTAAAAAGTGCACAATAGTTATGAATTTTTACATGATCTCCAGGAAACGCATTCATGAATTTTGGTACAGAAACCAATTGAGTCAAACGAACTAGGTAATCATGATATCGTTTTACAAAATACACATAAGAAAAAACACAAGAGCATGAATTTTTCATAAGCCTAGTGTTTAAAGTTCATAGAGTGTGTATATGAGATACATGCAAACTGTGTATCTTGACAGTTACGATACACAAAAATTTCGTAACTGTCAAGAAAAAAAAACAAAGAGCACAGAATAATTCATAATTTTTGTGAAAAAAGTTCATAAAATTCATGCACAGGGGGAAATGTAGCATCATTTTTTTAAACAAACGCATTCTTGGTGGTCGAGTGTGTTGAGCATTTAGTAAATAAATGTGTTTCGCAAATTACGTCCATTTTAAGGTCGTTACAATCGATCCACTGAACAGGCTATTTAAGATATTGTGACCAAGTTTCGTATCAGTTTCACTTTATTGGATATCAATCCAGAGAGCACCAGCCAATATTCTCTGTAAGGAGAATATTGCTCTTGTATGGGCCAGTTCAACAATTGGACTTGTGTTGTCAACCACCTGGAACATTTAACGTAAAGACCTCGGTATGAAACCATAGCCAAAAACCTTGTACAAGAACTGCAGCCTCAGAAAAGCTAAATGAAGATCCACGTTTTTATCGAAAAATTGTCTTTCGTGACGAAGCTCATTTTTTGCTCAATTGGTACGTCAACAAACAGAAATGTCGAAATTGGTCTGAAGAGCATCCAAATACAGTTCAAGAGCTGCCAAGGCACCTTAAAAAATGTACTCTTTGGTGCAGTTTGTACAACGTTACAGTCAATGGATCAAAGTAACGTGCTATGATTACCGAATTTTTTTTTCCCAAAACGGAAAAATTGAACTTGGCTGACATCCAGCACAATTTTTGTTACAAACCTGACATGAAGTTTTAGAGACACTTCTAAATATTCACTTCCAGAAGACATTCTAAATATCCAATTGTGCGTCTCCTCAGCCTTATCGAAAAGTGCTTACAGAAGGCATTCTCAAAAAACACACACAACACAATTTATCATAAGAAGCTCGTTCAAAGTCCTTTCAAGGGCTGAAATGGCCAATTTGTTTTGTTTGTAAGAAGACACGGTGAGATCTAGGATCTAGGTAAGAGATCTTCTATTTAAGTGTCCCATCATTATGGCTTTTTCTTCCCCTTTGGTGTTTTCAGCGGAAGCGCGGTGAAGTTCATTGAAGAAGTTCAGTGAGACTATCTTATTCGTAGATAAGAGAATATGTTGGCGGTACAGGATTTTTGCCTAATGAATGATTTTTCTTCTCTGATTTCATAGCACTTCTGACACATTGAGGCTTTCTGCTGAATCGTTTAAGGGTTTTTTACAGATTACAGGATTTTTTTATGGAAGAGTTTTCTTCTCTTATTTCGTAGCTCTTCTCTTATAGTGTCTCACCAAGATGGCTTTGTTTCTTAACAGTTGGTGTTTTTCTCGGACAAGTGGTGTCAACATTGAGATTCATTGACGCAGTGAGACTATCTTCTATATAGCATACGGAAATTTTACAGGTAGGAGGACTGGTGTTCCGTTTGTAAGTTCTGTTTGTAGTATAACTGTATAGAGACCACAGTTTAAGATAACGGAAACTATGTGATCTCGGAGTATAGTCTTTTAAGTCAAAAATAATATACCTATAATCTGAAAAGGAGTATTCTTTTCAAACTCTCCAGTTCTTAATTCTATTTGAAATATGGTCAGAGGCAAGAGTAATATCTACGACTTCCTGCCTGTTACTAATAATAAACAGTAGGTTCAGTCCCTACATTACTTATAATAAGGTTAGTTGTTAGGATGTAATCGAAAAGAGATTCACCCCGCGCATTAGCATCACACTGGTTTACCAGTTCATTGAGAGATTCAGCTAGGACTTCGTTATCGTGAGCCGGATATGCTGATCTGACCCACAAACGGTGTTGGCTCATCTCAACTCTTATGGCCACATTGGCCTTATGGAGTTTTTTTATTGGTTTTTCCCATTTAATGGTAAATATTTAAATATATTTTTTTAAAAAAGAATACATTTATATTAAAATAAAAAATATGTTTTTAAAATTGATTTTGTGTTTTTGTTTTACTGCACAGTCTACCATTTTTTCTTATGCTCATCCATGGAAACACCACCGGGGCCAAGTGAGACAATCATCAGTAGACCACCAATAACGGACAGAGTCTGGAAAAAGTCATATTTAAGAAAATTTCTTAGTGGTTTATAGGAGGGAATGGTCCACCACGCGTTATGATATAAATTCAGTACAGTCAGCAGAGCAACCAAGATGAGTGCAGACAATTTTGTTTTATAGCCAATGGTTACCAAAACCATCAGTATTGAGCCAACAATATCTTGCAGTATCTGTAGGAAACTCAATTCGAAACGAATCAATGTAATAAACATAAATGCTAGCAAAATAAGTCCAGCGAGTTGCATAACATTTTTGGGCTTATTTTCACCCATTGTTGGAACACCAGCGAATAGACTGCGTCCTTCGACGCGCGATTCAGCTAATACAAGTAATAATGCACCAATTAAAGCCAGGTTACGCAACAGGAATTGAATGTCCCACAATATGGAATAGGCGATTGTCTGCAGCACAACAATAAAGAAGAGAATGCCGACAGCGATGTCAACCTTAAATCTAGCAATAACCATTCCACAGCCACCAAGTTGTCCAAATAAGTTTATTAAAACGAAAGCTGTTGCCAAGAATTTGCCACAACCCCAACTCATGTCCATGTATTCGCGCTGTTCGTTCCATTGGAAATACATACGCAGGCCGTCTTCGAAAAATGTGGCAATCAGGCAGAGACGCGCAACTGTAGGCAGGACATTTTTACCACGACGAATTACCTGATCCGCCACATCTGCCGTTTTTGAAATGTATTCGTTGGGGATGTTCATTTTTTTTATAAGTTCCGCTGTTTTTTACAGAGTTTTGTCTGCCTCTTATTAATGGTGTTCCGTTTTCCTTTGCTTTTATGAATATAGAAATCAACTTTCGTTGATGAGTTGATCACTTTTAACTGATAACTTATAACTTATAACTGAAATTAGTGAGAGTAAAGCACTCAAATGATTTTTTTTTTGAGAAAACACGTCCTCGGTTTACCTTATGATCTATTGTATACAAGCGTATTTGTTGTATTTTTGAGTACGTATACCAGGCCGCAGACTACCCATGGCTCCTGGATCAATACAATGTCTTCCCCGTTTTTGGTGAGGCGGGGAATGAGATTGATGGACGCAGCCTCTGAGTGGTAGAGGTTAATCTGCACTGTGAACTACCCGTACAATTTAAGGAGGTCATCTTCCAAGGAGCTCAACCGAAGGGACTGCCAGTTCCGTAACGGAGCTAGCGTTGTCTGATGCATAAGTACAGGACTGAGGACGTTGTTTATTGTTTCGCAAGCCTGCACTTCCTCTCATAACGCCTCATCTTTTTCGAGACCGTCATCTTGATGGAGGTAAAGCCCTCATCCTTTATAGTCTTTCACAAAACCTTTGGATGACAAGATAGCCAGGGCTCCTGATTTATGATAAATTGATTTTCCTGATTTCTGATTTTCCTGATTTTCAATCCTTGTCACCTTCCAGTCACCTAATGGTAGATCATGGTTTCCCAACAGAATCAACTCGCTCGCTCAATAATAACTCTAGAATTGTTTGAGTGTCAGAAAGTTTGGCGGGGAACCTGGAGTTTTCACTCGGCCATATCTCCCCTATTCTATCTCATAGAGATCAACTGATCTCTGGTGGGCGCACTTAATCAGCTTTACGTGGATCTGATGCCATTCACTGTCGCGAAGGGAAGTACCCTTACCAGGGAATTCCTTCATTATAGAAATGAAGATAGTAACTATTTTGGTTACTACCTACTTCTATTTCTCAGTCAAAATGCTAACGTCTGGAGCTCTAGTAAGGATGTAATCAAAAAGAGACTCACGCTGTTTATTGGTGTCTGAGTTTGTCCAGATCATATGTTGGGCGTTAGAATCGCACCCGATTATCGGGTCTTTGGCTTGGTCTGCCGCTGTAGAGAGCAGGTCTACGATGTCAAATTAGGTAGGATTTCATGATCGTGGCCCAGATATGTTGATGTGACCCACAAACTGTTTTGGCCCATCTCAACGCTTATGGCCACATTGTCCTTATTACTGAATTTAGAGAAAGAAAGACATTCAAATAATTTTTTATGAGAATACACGCCCCTGGTTTACCTTGTGATCTAGTTTTTACAATTTGATTTGATGCCATTCATTTTTGCAACAGGAAGGGTCGTCTGGAGCTCTAGTAAGGATGTAATCAAAAAGAAACTTACGCCGTTTGTTAGTGTCTGAGCTTCCACAGACCATATGTTGAGCGTTAGCATCGCATTATCGGATCTTTGGCTTGGGCTGCCACTATAGATGTCTACGATGTCAAATTAGGTAGGATTTCGTGATCGTGGCCCAGATATGCTGATGTGACCCACAAAATGTTTCGAGCCATCTCAACGCTTTTGGCCACCTTGTCGTTATTACTGAAATTAGAGAGAGTTAAGCATTTTAATAATTTTTTATGAGAATACACGGTTTACCTTGTGATATATCTTGTATCAATGTGATTACAAATTGATTTGGTGCCATCCATTGTCGCAACAGGAAGGATCCTTACGGGGGCCTTATAGAAACCATTTTAAATGCTACCTACCTCCATTTTTCAGCCGAAATGCTGACTTCTGGAGCTCAAGTAAGGATCTAATCAAAAAGATACTCACGCCGTTTGTTGTTGTCTGAGCTTCCGCAGAACATATGATGAGCGTTAGCATCTGACCCGATTGTCAGGTCTTTGCGGATATAACGAATATTTTTCTATACTCCAAATGTACAACTCCAATGAAGAGAATATTGCGATAATACAGTGCTAAACTTCCCGAACTGTCACAATTTTCGATATAAATTATATAAAGTTTTTAAAATAGTGTCGACTTTTTTAAAAACATTTATAAAGACATCGCAAAGTTCTCGAAATATGAAACTATCGATGTATTATATAACTAGAATGCTTGCAGGACATCAACTTGTCAGCCTTTAATCTTTATTGGTCGAATCTTTCTAAATATGAAATATATCAACGAATAGCACATGAAAGCTCTCTGAGGAAAATGGAGATAATTCCAAAAGCGCAAAAAAGGGCAACGTCAGTTTTTGCATTTTAATTAAAAATTGAGTGCTTTTTAATGTTTCGAACATTTGAAGACAATCAAGTGTAAGTATTCTGCTCCAGCTCTACAAGAAGTTGAAAATGATCACTTCAAGTGGAGTTTACTTTGGACCCATTTCTTTCTTAAAGTAAACATTTCGGTGGTTTTTAATAAATTTAAAATTAAATGTAATAAAATTAAATTAAATTTTTAATTGTATCCAAAAAACATACATTTTATTTTAGTTGAAGCCAACTTAAAACATATGTTTTAAAAATAAACTCCATTCATGAGTAACGGTATCCAAATGTTTGTTTGGATTCATGTGTGTATGGGTGTGTATGTATGTATGGATTTATGTATGCATTTATGTGCACATTGAGTGTCGACCATAATAATTCGAATGCAATATCAATAAAAGTTGATGTGGAAGCAGGACGTTTATCTGTTTGTTTAATCAGATAAATAAAAATAAACGGCGTATAAAATGCAATCTGGTCCATGACAACCGCCTGCTGTGCACAAGGGTCCGTTGACAATTGTTATTTTTGTTGTAGTTGTTGTAGTTGTTGTTGTTGCTGTGGTCACCATGCAAATTATGAGCAAATAAATGGATTTATTTCAGGTGTTTGCTGTGCACATATTAAATAATATACATGAAAAAAAAATCTTAAAAATAATGCAAAAATGCAACGGAAATGATGGTGCAATGATGGTTTGTTTGTTGGTGTTTCTACTATCAGCAACATCCGCAACAACAAGACACAACAAATACACACACGCGTGCAGACAAACACCATAACACACTCTGGCATTGCAATAGTGAACCACAAATACTCGTATTGCTCTCCAGTGTATGATATCATGTTACGTCTGTCACGTTACGTGCATTCATATCTACATACGTTGCTATACTGCAGTTTCGATATAAATTTGTATTTTTCATTTCGTTAAATACTGCTTCAACAATGAATTATTATCAATTTAAGCAATATTTTTGTTGTTTCTTTTTATTTTGACAACCTTTCGACTGACCAGGGGGCACCCCCCTCCCAAAACAGGCATTGTTTCCTGCGGCCATTCAGCGGCTGTTACCTCTGAGCGTTAATTATAACAAACATTTTATTTGATTGCAATTTCATAAAATGTTTTTGTTAAAATTCATTCGCTTAAAATACGCATTAAATATGCAGCAGCAACTGATGCTGTTGCTGTTGTTGTTGTTGCTGTTGTTGTTGTTGTTATTTAGCTGCTGTTGACATGCCACCGCTTGTGCCGCATGTTGTAGCAACAACCAATCTGGTTGCATTTTTTCGCGCCATTCATTTGTGCTGCAAGTATTTGCATTGTTGTTGCATTGTTTTGTCGCCCATTTAATTGCTCCCAAATGATTGCTGTTATATTTGAGGTTTTTGTGCATTTTTAAATTATTGCAAAAAAAAAGAAATAATTAAAAAAAATTAACTTTATAAATACCAATAAATGTAAGTTATTCACATTAAAATTCCACGTGGGCGTGATTAATTTACAGATTTTGGTTTCACTTATTTAAATATGAACGTTTTGTTTTTTTTTTTTCGTTAATAATTTAATTAACTACAAAGCTGTCAAAAAGGCAGTTAATATATTCTGGGCTGTTGCGTTTATAATATGAAGATTTATGGCTATTGAGAAAGTTATTAATGGCACATACTTGCATCGTTAATCCATAATTCATTTTATTTCGAACGGTTTTAAAAGCTTTAATCATAAATATTCAACAAGATGTTCTAATAAAATCAACAATTCAAAGTCTTCAAGAAGGAATGCTATATGAGAGAAGAAGTTTTAATCATTTTTGCGACAATACGTTTCCTTTTAGTCAGCCCAAAATTCCGGTGAAGGCTAGTTTCAATAACAAATTTACTTTAAAGTTTTCTTGTTATCTCTATCGAAGTTGTTGTTGAGCGTGTCTAAAACTGGTTTTGTGTTTCTGTTCATGAGCTGAATGTACTCATATATGAGTCAGTGTTTAAAACATTGCCGTCGTAATGCAACTGCACATGATCTTAATTCGCTCATACGTAAGGTTATGAATGAACACACTATTCATATGAAATTATTCACAAATATTAGAACCGTTAGATTTTTAATAATCTTCTTGCTAGTGACAGCCATAAAATCTCGGTTTGTTGTCACATTTACTCTTTGTGTGAAGATTGACCCTTATGTACATAGGATTTATGAATTTTTTTCACAAATCTCGTATCGCTCTTATTTTATGAACTATTCTTGAGATTATACATGGATTATATGAATTTTGGATACACCCTCAGTACCACATCCTCAACTGTTCTTGTTCTCCTCGTATTTGTACATGAAAATAATTCACAAATATTAGGAATGATTCATGTTAACCTTGTATTTTTTCATGGCATTTATAAAATTGTTCATTGGTTCATGCATCTTGTACACACACTTTTTAAACTTTAAACTTCATGTGACTCATGTAATGGGTACTGGACCAAAATTCATGAATGTAAATAATGGAGATGATGTAAAAATTCATAATTATAATGTATGTTTTTGCATGAGTGCATTTTCCCAGTAGCATTATAACCTTCTTGTCTTGTCATCTTGTCTGAAACCTCGTTCAGTAATAAAGGTTTCGGAGAGGTAATTTTCTTCCTTCACGCAGCTTTGTAATCAACAAAGAGATGATAGGTGTCGACTTGATTTATGTGGGTTTTTCCAGAACTTGGCGTTGTGTAAAAAACTGGTCTATGGTGGACATGGCAGGACGAAAGCCACACTGATAAAGTCCAAAGCGGCTTCAACCTTTCACGCTCGAAAGAACCTTGTATGCTATGTAAATAAAACTGATATCTTCAGCTGCCAGGCTTTGTTGTTTTTGAGTCGTCGGATAGCAACGACCTTACGATGTCTAGGTGGTGGAATTTCTACTTCAACATCGTCGATTGGTGGCGATTCTATTCTTCAAAGACGGAATTCTTGGGATTGTCACCCGCAAGCAAATTTTAAAAATGCTGCCTCCACAATATCAGTGCGCACTGCTTATGTGTAATCTGATCTCTATTTTTCTCTCTACAAGTGGATGCTCCGGGCTTGAAACCTTGGCCCTGGTTCACCTCTATTTTCTAACGCTCACGCTTTTCCTACTTCTTTTTGATGCATCTGAAAAGCCACTTCCCTTCTTTCCCCTTTTCGCAGTAGTTTTCGTAGTTTTGGAGTGAAATATGAGCGCCCAAAATCCACCAGCGTTATCAAGCTCAGAGTTTGGTTGGTTGAGCTTAACCGAGAATTGAGTGGAAAATGTTTTGGCAGGCTGTTGTGATTGCAGCTTAATAGTCGTTCATAAATTACGTTGCCAATTTAAGGGGGGCGGGGTTTTAAAATGTACTACGATAGCGATGGGGGGAAGGTAGTCTCAGAGATATTGTAACGTGACCAACTATACAAAAAACTCAAAAAAATTAAAATTAATAACACCAAATCATTTAAATAAATTTTTATCTTTACATCTTCATGTTTGACCGTCTAAATAAACGGTTAACTATTGGCAAGTGTAATAGAGGCAATATTTTTCATTGCTTTCTTCTCGGCAGTTGTTTTTTTTTTTGCTCGTTTTTATTATTTTGATTGATTTTCGGTGATTTCTTTCTGATTTGATTATTGGAGGGCCTGATGAGAATCCTCGCTATAAGAAAAATATTTTTCATGCCATTGACTTTTAAAAAAAAAACATTATTTAGATGCCACAATCAATTTTAAGGAAGTATATTCACAAAAACACTGCACTTGGTGCTGCACGTGGGAATTTATTGCATAAGATTTAGGTGTACCTTGAATGGGTCGAAATGGAATCCGTTGAAGAATTATATTTCGAAGAATCCCCAAAGTTTCATCGAGATTATCGACTCTTGAATTGAAGATGGAACACTTAATATTGATGGAAATAATTGATTATTAAAATTACTTCTTACATTTATCTAGTCATGATAGCACATATACCAAGACCTAGTTTAGATAATAGTTTTTTTCTACAGATTTTTAAATATGTTTTCATCAAATCATTGTTTTTATACGTTACTTTATAGGGAGAGGGGAGG